>VRLP01009178.1:0-13712 GCA_009660295.1 Lophius piscatorius
GGGGGGGGGGGGGGGGGGGGGGGGGGGGGGGGGGGGGGGGGGGGGGGGGGGGGGGGGGGGGGGGGGGGGGGGAGAGAAAGGAGGGAGGTGTTTTTTGAAGAATGTAAAAAAACAAGAACATCATAACAAAATCAACCCTCCTGCTGTTGACCCCATTAAGGTTGGATTCCAACACCGAACATGAAGGTTGGAGTCTTCAGACGCCACTCGTCAGGCTGCTTAGTTAAGTGGGTCATCCCCCCCAATATGGGAGGTTAACGGAAGGGGGGAGATAGCAGGAAGTAAAAGAGGGGCTGAGGGGGAGACGAGGTTCCCAGCAGCAGCAATTAAAGCTCCTGGTCCATCTCCTCCTCAGCGTGTTTCTGCAGATGCACCAGCATCACCTGCAACAAGCAAACATCATCATCATCATCATCATCATGAGGCAATGATGCAGAGATAAACACATAATAGATACATAAGTGCACCAGGAACATCATGATCCATCTCCCCCGGGGTTAAAGTAGGTGCAGTAAAGACGTGCTGATACCTGCTTGGTGCTGGAGCGTGCACAGAAAACTTCTTCACAGTTCTTCCAGCGGCACTTGAGCGTCTGGAGTTTGGCGGCGGTGTGGTCGTTGATGAGGTGCTGCTGCAGGTGCTCCATCATTCCGAACACCATCGAGCATCCATGCCACTGAAAATCAAACGCACCTTTTATTCACTGATGATCTGGAATCGACACAAACAGTCTGACGCTCCAGGAGGAACCGGCTGATTTCATGTTGGATTAAACAAAATGTTCTTTAGTGGCAGAGGACGCAGGGTCGATAACAAGTCCAGAAAATCTTAAAGATTTTACTGGGATGACAGTTGTGTAATCAAATATCAAGAACAGAAATAATATTTCTAGTTTTCCAAAAACAAAATGAAACTGTCGATGCCAAAAAACATGACAGGAAACAGTTTATCAGCATCCTGGTCCTTTGACCCCGTGGACCTGATGAATGATGGGAGGACGATTTAATGTTTTCTTTCATTAAAGCTGTGTGATTTGATGATGATGATGATGATGATGTGATAAATCATCTATTGTTTCATGTTATTTTCTATTGCCTACATATTTATGCCACATTTCAGAGTCCTCCACCGAAACATTTCCTCACAAAGTACAACAGAATGAGACCCAGTCCCGTCCAGATCTTACCCAGCAGCGGTGGTTCTGCAGCAGGTTCAGCTTGACGGCCTGCACGCTCCCATCATAACAACCCGTGTAGATCTGGAACAAATGAACAACGTGTTAATGTTCCGGTAATGTCCAGTCATCAGCTGCTTAGATTCTCATCCACATGTTTTATCGTGAGAAATGTGTGTCTGATGGTTAATCGGGTTTCTCCTTTTAAGCTGCGTTGACACTCAATGCGACATCACATTTGCACGCGGCGCCATTATATACAAATTCAATGCAGAGCGGCTGTGAGCTGTCATGAAAGCACCGGAGGATGTGAATAATGCCAATATCGGGTCATGCGATATTTGCGACACACATTCGTGTTACTCGTCTATTTCACTCATTGCAGCTGGACATTCTTCAAACATCCCACATCCACCCGTCAGTATGACGTGGATGCGGGATGTTTGAGGAAGCTCATCAGAGGTGTCGATGTTCGCCTCCGGATATTGTGAGTTCAGGCGCGACCCTGTTTGATTTTAAGACGCACCTGTGACGTCACAAACAAACACATGGTTGCTGGGATATTTGCAGTTGTGTGAGTCAGGTGAGTGATCCAAGGTGACATTGTCTTGAGTAAAGCAGCGTGAATAAAGAGAGGGAGGCGTCTGAAAGTTTCCTGTGTGTTGGGTTCTAATAATAATGTTGTAATAATAATGCATACTCATCATTAGCTCTTACAGTTACACATTGTGAAATTAGTTCTGTACATTTGACCCATTCCGGGGACCAAACCGACGACCTTCTGACAGGCGGACAACCAGATTTTCTTAAAACTCTCACACAACGGTATGAAAACTCACCATGTTCTTGTGAACAGTCATACACATGACCATGTCCTTGTGTCCGCTGTAGACCTGCAGCTGCTCGTGAGACTGAGGAGAGGAGAGGAGAACCCCGTCAGAACTCTATGTGGTCAGGATTCAAACACAGAACGCTTCATATATGATATCATAAGAAGACGTTGATGTTTGGAGGAGGCGGACCTGGAGATCGTAGACGCGCACAAGTTTGTCCAGACACGCGGTCACCATCACCTTCCCCAAGACATCCACGACCGTAACGGCGTGACTGTGACCCTTATAGACCCGAACCAGCTCTCCGGTCTGTGGGAGCAGCAGTCGTCAACAGAAGGTGTGTGAATGTAAGTCACCTGAACTATAAAACATCAAATCCCCGTCATTTATGAGGTGATAAAGAGGATGACTCACGTGGATGTTGTGTGCGTAGACGCACTGATCACTGGATCCACTGAACACCAGGTCATTGACCACCTGAGAAACAGAAACAAAAGGGGAGTTCAATTTATTCTAAAAAAATAATCATTCTCAGCACTTTCAAACATGACGGAGATAAAGAAATATACAGATTAAATTACGACCTAAGAAAGTAACGATGGAGTACGATGAACGATAATTATGAAAACTATGTTTGTATGCTGGGTGTTTCCACAAATGTTCTGAGAGAGGAGCTTCCTCCTGAGGAGAAAATTAAACCCCTTCAGCTGTTTGTTTTTGCACCATCGTGGGAAAAAGTGACAGTTCATCGTTCTGGTCATTATGCTGTATTCACACTGAATGTGACGCACGTTTTTACATCATTCTATTCCCTCCGTTTGTGCTGCTCTGCTCTCACGAATGTCACTTGGGATTGTTTGTGTCACCCGTGTAAAACAAAACCCTGAATATACGCCCTTGTCTTCCAGGAACAACGTAAACCAGTGAACAACATTGCTGCTTTGTTTGCAGAGAATATAGTTATACAACAACAACATCCATTATTGTTTTGTTCTTCTTCGTCACTTCAACCTAAAAATTCTAAAATCCCTCTCTAGTGTAAGTTAATCCATTCTAGGTCACTGCACAAACATGACAACGCAACATGGTGACCTCCACGGAAGAGGACCCGCCCCCCCGGAGATAGAAAGGACTGTTTTTTCAACTAACATTAAAGTGATTAAATTCTCAGCTGATTAAACACTAATGAGTCACCTCTACAGTTTACAGACTACACCTTTAACTGAACGTGACCTCTACAGTTTACAGACTACACCTTTAACTGAACGTGACCTCTACAGTTTACAGACTGCACCTTTAACTGAACGTGACCTCTACAGTTTACAGACTACACCTTTAACTGAACGTGACCTCTACAGTTTACAGACTGCACCTTTAACTGAACGTGACCTCTACAGTGTACAGACTGCACCTTTAACTGAACGTGACCTCTACAGTTTACAGACTACACCTTTAACTGAACGTGACCTCTACAGTGTACAGACTGCACCTTTAACTGAACCTGACCCCTTCTCCCGGAGGTTCTGGTTACCTCCATGCAGAGAACAGTTTTGGTGTGTCCCTCCAGGGTTCGCAGCAGAAGTCCGTTCTTGGCGTCTCTCACGCTGATGGTGCTGTCGTACGAGCCGACCAACAGGATCCGCCGCGCTCCTTCCTGGGACGACGCCAAGCAGCTCACAGCTCGTGGCCCGTGGCAGTCGAACACATTCATCTGCTTATTTGTCTAAACAAATAATAATAATAGAGAACATTCAGAATACAAATGAGTGACGCGTGTCACCCGTTCTCACCCAAAGCCTCTAAACATGATACATTCAAGAACACTTTGGACAACGGCTTCCCTCGGCATGTGGCAAAATTTAAATAAGCTCTGAACACCTGCTGTAAGGAGCACAGACCGGATAATACACTGTAAAAATATAAAGATGTATCTGTACTTTAATATAAATCAGAAGATCATTTTATCAATCATCCGTTAAACGCCTCATATTCACACAGGAGATTCTTCTGTTGTCTCGTCAGAATCAGCATCTCTACGGGAGTTCGGAACGGCTGCCATTGTATTTTCTGAAGAGTTTACGTGTGCGGTGGGAATTTGTGAACTCTGCATACATCAGCAGAAGAACAGAGAGAGAGAGTTCTGCTGAGCAGGTGTCGTCATCACGGAGTCTCTGCCGCCCTTCAGCTTCTCTGCAGGGCGCCGCGGCGGAATGATGAAGGCTGCGCCGAATTTTCCTTTTTATCAGCTCCACGCTGAACTATATGACGCAGAACATGATGACGTATCGTGTTTCTGCTGTAGCACTAGCATTATAACCATTAATGGCGCGTTCTTATCCTTTTCCATACGAGCATTGAAGTGTGCAGAGATCTGACGTTCTAAATGATCTCGTCTAACTTCGGATGTCCCTTGGATCATTTCATTATTGTTCTTCGGTTATAAGAGTGAGTAGATAATCATTTTATGAGACAACCGTTCTTCAGAATTTACAGCAAATCATTTGTGTCGAGGTTCCCACGTTTTGACGACCTACGGTGCATTTAAGGACACGTCATATCTCACCTTGAGGTTAAAGGTCACCACTGTGCCATTTGCCAGACCTGCGTAGAGCAGCCCCCAGCGGCTGTGGAGGCAGAGGACTCGGTCCGACAGAGAGAACTGCTGCTCCATCTTCCCGTTCTGTTAAAGAACACAGTCCAGAAATGAGGCACGGAAGTGAGAGAAAAATCTGTGACTCTCTTCTTCCACTCCAACACGCTTCATAAATCTAACAGTGAGATAGTCAACGTTTAACTGAACAAATCAGTCAGATGAATTACTTAATGAATGGTTCAGATTCATTTATTCATCAAGGACTGTTAAGATGATGGATTATTGAATCTGACAGGTGAGTTTACGTGTTTTTACCTTGAGTCTGTAGCAGCGGATGGTCTGGTCACTGGAACCAGAGTAAAGGCGATGAGGCAGAGACGGAGCCACAGAAACCAACAGGCAGCTCACTTTGGAGCTGTGACCCTCAAACACACCCACGCATTTATGAGTCTGCGACAAGAGCGACGGAAAACAAAAACAGTTTGTTTTAGATTCACACAGATGGAGGAAAGAAGGCAGTTCCAGATCCGACACAATCCCACAAACCCTTCCTTGACACCCACCACCAGGTCGAAGGCTTTAACAGTCCGGTCTCCAGAACAAGTGTACAGAATCCCGTTTTGAATCTGCATGGCGTTCACCGCCTCCTGGTGGCCCTCAAACATACCCTCGGTGGGCAGATCATTCTCAACGCGGTCAGATGACACATCTGGGAAACATAAAAAAAACACATAGGTGAACACAGATAAGGAGAACGCAATTGATTTAAAGTATCTGTAGAATACTCCAGAATAAACCCGTCTGATGTTGTTTCATTGTTTCATTATGATTGAAATAGAATAAAATGTGGCGTGTCGTGATGTTTGTTCACATATCTGGACAGGAAGTGAGCTTCATTGGAATATCCCATTGCGGCATCAGCATAACCCGACCCTTTAAACGTGAGCAGCTATGCAGAGATGCACATAC
The DNA here is from genome assembly GCA_009660295.1 of Lophius piscatorius. Lineage (NCBI taxonomy): Eukaryota > Metazoa > Chordata > Actinopteri > Lophiiformes > Lophiidae > Lophius > Lophius piscatorius. Next base: position 5,570 of record VRLP01009178.1, read on the forward strand.
CTGAAGAGTTCTTCTTTATCTTGGGCAATATGACGGACCCCTGGATGTCACTGTGGGGGACAGCCAAAGGTGGAAATGAGGACTCCGTCCAAAAACCATGGTAGGTTGATAAATAATAAAATGAACGCAGTCTGACTTTCTGGGAGACCTTTATTTATACTTAAATCTTGAGATTTGGGCATCATGTGTTAAATAGTTCTGATATCAGTGAGTGCTTCTGCAGTAACGTGTGAGTAGAAGTAGAGTAGAAGTTTACAGTTTATTGCATTAAAATGTAGAAATCTATTATATACTCATCTCTTTTAACTGACCCTTAGAAAATAAGTGAGTTTGAGTTTTCTTTGTTTTGTCAGAGCGTCATCATGAATGTGCAGGTGTCCTCTCACCTCTCGGAGGATTTACAGATGTCCATGTCACTGGTGGAGGTGACCTCGTTGCAGGCCAGACTTTGTGGGTCCTGCTTGGTGATGTCTGGGACCTGGGTTGGTGGAGAAGCTGCAGCCATGACGTCCGTGTGGGGCTGCTGGGAGGCTACGACAACCTCCATGCTTTCTTCTGATTCTACCTTCAGCACAAGCTCAGCAGGGGCGACCTGGGGAAGATCTGCCATGTACTTAGGGGGCTTGGGGCCTGGTGGACGGCGCTGCCTGGAAGTCTTCACGCCCATCTCTATATTCATGTCAACATCTCTGTCTTCTGCTGGCTGCGTGGAGGTACTGACCTGAACGCCTCCACTTGGTCTCCTGCGTGTTCTCAGCCACCTCGGCCTAAAGGCCTCTCCGTCCAACTCAGTGTCACTGCTCTCAGGCTGCTCGGTCCCTTGGGCCTTCTTCAGCACCTTCCTCTTCTTCAGCTTCCGAACACGTTTTCCACTCCTCAGTTCAGACGGAGATGCGGGCGTGTTAAGGCCTGAGGGGATTGAAGGGGGCTCAAAGCAGTGTGTGTCAACGAGACCCCCCACCTCGGAGTCCCTCCGACTGGCTGAGAGAAGCTTTGTGGAGGGTTTGATGTCAGGCAGAGGACAGTTTCTTCTGGCCTGTATGGCTTTAGCATTCGACGAGCTCTCTTTGCAGTCTGCAGGATCATCAAAGTTCTCCCCGGTACACTCTGCTTGGTGTGGCTGTGTTTCTCTCTCAGGAGGCGGCTGGAAGTTAAATACGGCATCTGCAGAGAGTTTTAGAAGAACGTGGGTCAGGACACTGGGATGATTACAGATACGATATTTTTTCCTCTTTTATTGCACTTTAATCTGGCAGGTAAAACCAATGGTTGGTAAATGTTAAGTTGGTTTAAACTCTCCTCGCGGATACCTTTACTCTTCTTAAGATCCTACGTGGCTCTGGAACTGGAAAAAAAGACTGTTTCCTACATTTGCACTGATAATATGAAGCGTCTTAAGTCCTTATTCTGTCAAACTTATCTCCACTTTATGAAGCGTCTTAAGTCCTTATTCTGTCAAACTTATCTCCACTTATATTTTATGAAAGAAGTGTGACAGCTAACAAAAAACCCAATATTAACGCCTAACAATCAGACGTTCATTCTACATTTATTTACAATTCTATTCAAAATTCCACTTGAACTAACAAGTTCCGTTCCCCTCAAAACACTGCAATTATACTCTTAATTTTACTATCAAACATTTTGATGTAAGGGAATATCATAAAAAGAGGAATGAACGAAGACTTACAAAAAAAATGGGAAAATTCTGATGTTTTTTCATGAAAATCCTTGTTTTTTGTCTCAGGGATCACAGGGAACACACAATTTAAATCTAATAAAGTGAAACAAACAAACACAGCATGCACACGCACGGACATTGTTGTCACAGAGAATCCATATTTACCCAAAGGGTTCATTTGATTATGTTACCTGGTTGAGAAGCTGCATCTGGAGTGGTACTATGAGCAGTGTGGGTTCTGTTGTCCAAGGCGTCCAGCTCTGAGCAGACGTGGACAGGAGACTGAGGCTCCTGCTTGATGACTACAGGCATGAGGGAAAGGCTGGGGGAGGGAGGGGAGGCACGCTCAGCAGGGGGAGCAGGACTGAGGGCTGCTTCAGTGTCTGGAATGGAGGAAAGCGTAACGCAGGAGGGGACGCGTGGCTCGGCTTCTAACGGATCCATCTTTTCTTCCTTCGGCTGGATCTGAGGCGCTGCCTCCAGACTACCTGTAGAAAGTACAGCACAAACAAAACAATGTAAAAGTTATCTCATGACTCACTACAGTGAATAGGGAAAGACTATTAGTGAAAAGTACAAGTTTATAAAACCCGGTTTCAGCTCTTTCTGAATCGGACATGTTCATACCTTTCATTCCTTTCAGCAACTCAATGCGCTCGTTTCTCAGTGAGCCCATCTCTGAAGTCATCTGGGTGGGAGAACGATCAGACAGGAGCCGTTAGAGTGATACAGGTACATGATTCGAAGTTTTGCACAGAAGGCCATGAATAGCAAGCATGAAATACTTTGGATCTGGAAGACGTTGGAAGGGTAGCGATATTACCTAAATCTCAATCTGGGGTGTGAATATTGAAGGGCCAGTACAACAAATTATTTCTATTTGGTTTCTTGCATCTCTTTCTCTCTCCCTGTGTGTTTGCTGTTTGAAGACGAGCGGCATGGCCGCAGAGTCTAAGCATGTCCAACGGTTTCTTGGTGTTGCTGTCTCTCCTCCTGTGAGGAGTGTGGTTGGAGTGCTGATTAGAATAAATGGTTCTCGACTGATTCATGATCCATTCGGTGTTTTTAAGCTTAACTTAAAAGGCATAAAATGTCTCGGATATTCTTTATTCTGACCACCGTCATTTTAAACTGTTGTTCTCAAACTTCCCAATTATGTAGATGTGCCAAACTATATACATAGAGTAACAACTTGAGAATTTATGTCAACAGGAAGTGATGCGTTGGCCTATTGCACATCCGTCATATTGTATTATTTTTATTATATAATATAAATCTGGCTTATTTCGGTGTGTTTACTCCTACTAACATAATATTATATTTCTTCTTCCTCAAGTTATTGTCATATTGCTTAAAATGAAAATGAACAACACACATTGTATTTGAAGTAAAAATGAATAACAATGGAAAAATAGAGTTAATACAAATATACAATCAAAAGATATACAATTACTGAATGTATATATATATATATATATATATATATATATATATATATATATATATATATATATATATTTATACATGTTAACAGTATTAAGGTAGGATAAACTTTTAAATATTAAGCTGTTAGATCACAGTGATTAGGTGGAATAACCTTTACATAATATTAGTTAGACATATAGTACTCTTTATAAATCATCCAGTTCAACAGGTGGCGCTGTTGTGAAAAAGGGAGGGTCCCAGCACTGCAGATCTGAAACTGCCGCTGCATAGTAACTTGGAAGAGAACGTCTAAAGCTCTTACATTCAGAAACATTCATGTCTATTAACACAACTTGTTTCTTTTTACCTGCTCTTTAACCACCATGAGACGCTGCACCTCCATGTAAGCGGCCTGAAGTGTAGCCCGAGCCTGGATCAGGCTGGAGTCCACCGTCTGCAGCGACCGACTCAGCTCTTCCTCTCGCAGAGACACGGTCAGCAGCTGGTCGATCTGCTGGCGCTCTGCACAGAATCACAACAGAACGTCACGTCGCTTAATCAACTTTCGGTGTACACTCTTAGACGTGGTACGTTGTAGAAGCTGTTAAATAATTTCAGCAAAACAATCCCCCTTGACCTAAAGTGGCAAAGACGATATGCCCCAGTAAACCACCTGCCTGATATTGTCTACAAAAACAACTCTGTGATGTCTCCGTGTATTCTGACACCACTACAGGTCCTCTGTGGGATCAGATGACACAAACTATCCTTCACGCCCCACATGCATTAATAAGCCTTGTGACCAATTGGAAGGGAGATACTTTGACAGGGAGCCAGACAGCCTGAAGGATCCAAAAACATGCAATATATGTTAAATCTGTATCTCTTTAATTGTCAGGAGTATGAATGGTTGTCTATAAGTGTTTCCACTTAATGAACTGATAACTTATCCATTTAGTAGTGTAATGTCAGCTGGGATAGGCTCCATCAACTTTTAACATGATAAAAAATTACAGAAAATGAATGAGTGACAGTTGCCATTAATCATATAATCTAATGAGTGAGTAATGAGATAATCTACGTTATTCTGACTTAGCCTTGTCAGTGTTTATAATGTTATGGCTGATCGGTGTAAGTATTAATTCATCAATGCAACTAAACCCATAGATACCAACCTTTTTTGGATTTGACCTTCCTTCTTTTATTATTGTGCTCCAAGAAAGATGTTTCGGCACTTTGAACATCCTATAAAAGGAGAAAGACAAGAGTCAGATTTAACTTGGCTTTCATTGAACCGCTAAAAGTATTTAAGATAAAATAAGATATTAGAATTCATTTACTTATTCCTAATGCTGTCTATGTATATATTGCAGTTAGCCATGCTAACATGCTAACATTGTTCACTACATGTATTTAACAATTAACAGCTTGGTCATGATGTTAATTATTCAGAGTCCTGGTCAGGGCCCGACATTTCCAAATTTGAAGAAACCTCCCTAATGAAGCCTACACAGTGTGTGTAGTTTAGTAAATGTATTTACAGAACTCTTGTTTCCCCTCATTAGACACCAGAACTCAGAACACTCTAAACTTTGTGGTGACAAATATAGGCAGTGTATGAATGAGATATTGCCTTGAACAGGTGCTACTCTGGTAAAACGCTGTTTGAAATACACTCAGTTCTGACTTTCCTCGTCTTCTCCGAGTCCAGAAAACGTCCAAAGGTCAGTTTTGAACTTTTCTATCACTGGCGGATCTCTCTCTATCGCGCTCTAACTGTTACTTTCAGTTTCTGCTGCTCTGCATAATGTGGTCTGAAACCACGTTTTCGGTTGAGGGACAAAGTAAAAAAACCCTTTTGCAGATGTTCAGTATGAAAATACGGCAGAATCATTTTATTTCAGATATTAGTTGGCACGTACGTATGACTTGAGATTCCTAATTTTATAACGATTAATTGTCCAGCACTAGTCGCGGTCGTACTCGGGTCGCTGACTCATCTGACATCATTTCAAGACATACAACTGATTTTTTTGCGAGTCACCTCTAGAGAAACAACATCTTGTCCACATATAACCATCATCATCCTGCAAGACCGCCAGAAAGACTACCATATGTTAAAATCGATGGAGTTCCCTATAAAGTACGTTCCCTTTACTCACCCTGGCTGCTCTTCTTCTCTTGGCTGTTCCCTGGCTGTCAAACAGCTCGGTCTCTGAACTGCTGTCCCCCAGTATCGAGTCAGACCGGTTGATGGCCTTTGCTGTCGCTGAGGTTAGCTTTTCTGGCTGCTCCTGTTCTTCAGCCTCAATGTGTCCAAACGTCTGCTCTACCTCCTGCTGATTCTGGTTGCCTTTGTTCCCTCCAGCAAAGACGGGGGTGGGAGAAACGGAGGATCGCCGCTTCTCTGTGTTGAGGCTGTTGGGATTGACCAACGGTGCTGCCTCGTCTGGTCTCTCAGACGTAAACAGGGCGTGAGTTGATACTGGGGCCAGGCTGCTCTCTGATAAGGAGCGTTTTCGGGAGCTGGTTGAGGTGGAGATTTCTGTCAAAGTGTCCCAATGGAAACCCTCTAGCAGGTGAATGTCATCCTCCTCCTGGCTCTGGTCCTCCTGGTCCAACGGCACCATCTCTATCCCAAACCTGGAGGACAGCAGACAGAACAGACAAAATATGAGCTTGAAGTAACTGAAAGAATATTGACTTTAAAGATTAAATGTAAGATTAGGGTTTCACCTTGGCATGCCTTTTCCTTTGTCTTGCTTCTTCCTGACCTCCTGATAAACTTGTTCCCAGTTCACGTTGCGTCGAGATCCAGAGGAACTGATGAGCTGCCGTACGGTGGGTTTGAGCCCGGTGTCTTTCTCTGGGTCACTTCTCCGCGACTCACTCAGGTTCCGTACCCGTCTGGCAATGTTCAGGTTTGGCTCGTGGCTACCAGTTTTGGTCTTTGAGCTGATGTGTTTGGTCAGGTCACGTTTTAAGACAGGAAGCAGGTCGAGTTTTGACAGACTTGAGGTGCTCGACTCCGAGAGTAGCTGACCAACTTCAATACTTCTGGGGGTGTCACTCTCTGAGCTCTGCCCCGCATCAGAGGTCTGCATGGCTTCATCTAGGACTGCCGCCTCCTTCTCCTTCTTCCTGTCCTCTTTTCTGTTCAAAGCTGCAGGCTCTGAGACTTCCATGGTAGAGGTGCTAACATGCAGTGACTGAAGAAACTGACTGCTGTTTGAGGACTTTTTTGGTCTGGCTGAGTCAAGTACATTTGATGTCTCTTCATTTTGCCGATGGCTGTTTTCTTTATTTACTCCAATCTGACTCTGTACAGGAACCCTCTGAGGCTCCTCCACAATATTCTGGGCTATTTCCATCTTGTTACTGGAGCTATCCAAAGAGCTCTTCCTTTCTAAGACACTCTGCCTGCTTTTATTGAACCTTCCTGGGAGCTTCCTTTCTTTCTTGGACTGAAGGGGATCATTAGATGCAACCTGAGGACTCTGATTCATGGTGGTTTTTGTTTGGGCCTGTGCTTGATTGGCTGTGTTGTGGTTCCTCTCTTTATGAGGCAATGGCTTATTTACCATCTGGTTGGAAGAACCGGATGCAGAGCTCTGGTGGCCATCTCTCTGGGCACTGCTGCTTCTACTGCTGCTGCTACTCGGATCTCTGGATTTAGTTTGGGGTTTAATTTTAGGCCTGCCCTTCTCTTGCACATTTTGTTCACATGAAGTCAATTGCTTTGGTTTGTGTTCAGGTCGGGACTTCCTGTTTAAGGCACTGGTTCCTGCAGTCTTGTCTTGTTTCTGTTGTTTGGAGACTTTAGGGTTAGACTTCTCTGATGAGTTTGGGTTGGTTTCCTTATGGGGTACAGTTTCAGAACTCTTAGTGACCGGATAGGGTGCCCAGCGGCAGGTTTTATCCAGCTTTGGATTGCTACCAAAGTTCTTAGAGCTCTTGTTACTGCTGTGGTCAGGTTCTGCTGTTTGTCCTTCCCCATTCTGAAGCCCGTCACACTGCTGACCTCCCTTATCTTTGCATGTATTTTGGAACTGGTTAAAAGCCTTCTGTAAAAAACTCGGAGGAGGTGGAAACATAAGTGGCCCGACTAGACTATTGGGACGACCCCTTTGGGGCTTCTGGAATAGATTGTTTCGGCCATAGACCCCGTTACTACTGCCTCCGTTGCTGAGCCAAGGCAGTCGACTTTGTTGATTGCCAGAATAAGTACTATGATCCCATTGCCTGTTGCCCCGACATTGCTGGTTGTTCAAGCTCCCACCAGCAAACTCTCCAGAGGCCCATCTCTGGAAATTGGGAGGCTCCTGAGCATGCCAGGTTGCACTCTTCCCCTGTTGACTGTGGTGCCAGGGTCTTGCCTCCCCTTCTCTGAAGTTGTATCTGTTCTTCCTGTACCACGAATTCTGGTAGCTGGACCCACTGAACCCTTCTGATGGATTTTGCCAAGTAGAGTCTAGCCGGTAACGCTCCTTAGCTTCCTTTAGCCTCTGCTGAAACTCCTCCTTTCTCTTTCTATCTTCTTCTTCTTTTGCCAGCTTTGCAGCCTCAGCCTCCTTCTCCTTCCTACAGCCAAAAAAACAATTTTTTTTTAGAATACATACTGCACTCGCATTTCCATTTATTCAGAATCAGACAGTGAGTTCATATGATAATGTCAAAGAAAGCTCAGTGACTAGACAGGGGATAGCAAAGCCATATAAGTGGCTTCACTGTTGATGGCATGACTTCTTGTAGGTCACAGGGGACGCCTGAAATGATGAACGCATGTGACTCTGCCGTTTCTCTTCAGCATCTTTCAGCTCTTTGTTTTGGTTTTCAAAATTGAGCTTGCGCTCGTAAAATGTCTGCTGAAATTCCCTGGACTGACAGTTTCAACCTGGGTTGGGAGGGGGGAAGGCTGTACTTGGCTCATCGGCACCACTGAGGTGCCCTTGAGAAAGACACTGAAAAGCAAGACACTATCTTGAGTGAAGCTGCTCATTCCTCCAATCAGGTCACTGTTTTAGCTCTGCATCTAAA
>VRLP01009179.1:0-13709 GCA_009660295.1 Lophius piscatorius
CTGGTGTTTGATGGAGTCCATGGAACCATGTCTTTAACAAGATGTCCAGAACCTTTGGAAGAAAAACAGCCCCACAGCATCAGAGATCCACCACCAGACTTCACAGTGGGTATGAGGGGCTTTTCTCTCTGGCTTTTTTCACACAGGTGAGCACACATGCTTCAGTGACCTTTGACCTCAGGACTTACTAGAGGTGCTAATATTAATATATTTGTTTTCTGTTAAGAATGTAATTTATTTTTCTTTTTTAACTTTGTACCTTGAGTTAGAGGTTATATTTATATCATTATCATTTTACTCATTGTTTCAAAGGGTGCCAATAATTCTGTATATTTACGTTTAGTCTCACTCTTCAACTCAAGCCTGAATCTCTCCCCCCCCCCCCCCCCCCCCCCCCCCCCCCCCCAAAAAGAGAAAAGGTTGTTGGACGTGTTTTTCCTGAATTCTTTCTTCAAATACACAGATGCACAGAAGAAATGGATCTTTCTTCCCTTCCTGCTCACCTTAGAGCGAGACGTTTGTGCACCTTGCGTAAAAAGTCAATATCCCGTCTAAAGGGAGCGACGAGGGTCACGGAGAGGGAAGTTAGATTCTTCATCCTGCAGTCAAGAAGTTAATCCAAAGACAAAACAAGCAGCTGAAGAAGTGAACAAGGAGTGACTGAGTTCACCCCACAGCCGCTGGTCTCTTTGTAAAGGTTACCTGGTCAAACTCTGCAGACGGTAGGCAACGGAACAGAGAGAGAGAGAGAGAGAGAGAGAGAGAGAGAAGGAGACAGAGAGAGAGGGACAGGGAGAGAGAGAGAGAGAGAGAGAGAGAGAGAGAGAGAGAGACAGACAGAACAGAGAGAGAGAGAGAGAGAGACAGACAGAACAGAGAGAGAGAGAGAGACAGACAGAACAGAGAGAGAGAGAGACAGACAGATCAAACTGGTCTCTCAGCAAATAAGTGGCTTTAAATTGAATATAAACTTTTATTGGACAGTTGATAAGAGTAAATAACCAAAGAGAGAAAAGTGTTACTAACTATTCAAATGCTGTAAAACAGTTTATTATCTCCACCAAGGAGGTAATGTCTTCACTCCTGTCCCTCTTTGTTTGTTTGTATGTTTTTCTGTTTGTTTGTATGTTTGATTTTCTGTTTGTTTGTTTGTTTGTATGTTTGTTTGTTTGTTTGTTTGTTTGTATGTTTGTTTGTATGTATGTCTGTTTGTCTGTTTGTTTGTATGTTTGATTTTCTGTTTGTTTGTTTGTTTGTATGTTTGTTTGTATGTTTGTATGTTTGTTTGTTTGTATTTTCTGTTTGTATGTTTGATTGTATGTTTGTCTGTTTGTATGTTTGATTGTATGTTTGATTGTTTTATGTTTGATTTTCTGTTTGTTTGTTTGTTTGTCTGTTTGTTTGTATGTTTGATTTTCTGTTTGTTTGTTTGTATGTTTGTTTGTATGTTTGTTTGTCTTTTTGTTTGTATGTTTGATTGTATGTTTGTTTGTATGTTTGTTTGTCTGTTTGTTTGTCTGTTTGTTTGTTTGTTTGTATGTTTGATTGTTTTATGTTTGATTGTCTGTTTGTTTGTTTGTCTGTTTGTTTGTATGTTTGATTTTCTGTTTGTCTGTCTGATTGTTTGTTTATCTGTTTGTTTGTATGTTTGTTTGTCTGTTTGTTTGTCTGTTTGTTGGTATGTTTGATTTTCTGTTGTTTGTTTGTTTGTATGTTTGTTTGTATGTTTGTTTGTCTGTTTGTTTGTATGTTTGATTGTTTTATGTTTGATTGTCTGTTTGTTTGTCTGTTTGTTTGTATGTTTGATTGTTTTATGTTTGATTGTCTGTTTGTTTGTTTGTCTGTTTGTTTGTATGTTTGATTTTCTGTTTGTCTGTCTGATTGTTTGTTTATCTGTTTGTCTGTTTGTTTGTATGATTGATTGTATGTTTGTTTGTATGTTTGATTGTATGTTTGTTTGTCTGTTTGTTTGTATGTTTGTTTGTGTGTTTGATTGTTTTATGTTTGATTGTCTGTTTGTTTGTTTGTCTGTTTGTTTGTATGTTTGATTGTGTGCAGGATTAGAGAAAACCTACAGGACAGACTTCATGAAATGTAACCTGTGAGGAAGATTTTGTTGTTTCCTAGAGGTGATTATATTTTGGTGACGTTAAATGTTTCACGGCATTTATAATGAAACAAAATCAAATGTTTAAGCGGTTTGGAGTGATGATGATGATGATGATGATGATGATGTCACAATGTGGTTACTGCTGTCTGTTTCTTTGAAGTTCCTTTGGGGTGGAGCTGGGGGGCACAGTGGGCTGAACAGAGACGCTGAAGTGGAGTATGTGAGAGATACTCAGAGAGTTCTTATTCTAGTTCTTGGTTTGATAGTTTTTTTTTTTTATTTAACACCTTGTTTTTGTTATTAAGTTTGTTAATTTCAATCCAGTTAATAATCTTACTGCTTTAATGTTACGTTAGAACATTAAAAAGCTCGCGGCGCTCTGCGACCCCTCATGATCGGGTCGCAGAGGTCAAGGACCTGATGATGATTCTCGACGCTCAGTTCTTGCTATAAAGAACTTTAAAACAGTTACAGCGAAACTCTTACTTTTATATCATAAGTTATTTCTCGCTGCGCCTCGATGCTTTTGATCTCAATGATATTCGGATATTTTGACACCTGTCCTACGGAATGGCGTCCTGATCCGAGACACCGGTACCAGGAGGGGAGTGTTGATGTATCTTCAGGAAAATCATGATTTAAGGCTCGGCACCTTTTTCTTCAGAACATCCTGTCTTCTACTTTAAATACGTTTCTTTCTTTGCGTCAAGCCACTTGATTTCTTTGATGTTTTGAGAAGTACCGCAGTTACAGGCTGAACATTCCAATAGTTCTTCGCAGTGAGTTGTAAAGCAGAGTGGTTCTGATCCAGCTGCAGACTTTGATGCACAGGAAGTCTTCTTCTTCTGTTGGAATCATCGTCTGACTTCAACAACCAGTTGTGTTTGAGCTTCATCTTATTGAATCAACTAGACCAACTCTCTCGTCAGCAAGGCTTTATCCACGAGAAACCACCCAACCCCTGAATTGTACCAGCAACCCCCCTCATCAAACTCCTCCAAAAAAACTTTGTTTTTCGGTGAAAAAGCTCCACCTAGTGACAAAAGTATGAATAATTAGAGTAAACCACGACATTAATAAAATACGTCTATTCAATTTGATTTATATGCAACAAATTTGGTCTAAATCGGACCAACTTTCGAGAAATTATAACCCAAAGATCACTCCTTTTGTAGATAAAGCTCCCCCTAGTGAGTAAGATATGAACTATTTGAGTAAAATGTGACTCGGACAAGATCGATCTCCTCCAGTCGATTCTTACGCACTGAGTTTGAACTAAATCGGAGGAATGATGGAGAAATTATAGCCCAAAAAAGTTTTTGAAGATAAATCTCCCCCTAGTGTCAGAAATGTGCAACTGAGCTTTCGAAAAATCAATCCAGTTCTTCCTCACACTTAGGTCTAGGTGTGTATACAATTTGAAAATGATCCATGAGACAGTTTTTGAGTTATGGCGTCAACATGAACGATGATGATGATGATTATTAGCTTATAGTTCACTTTAATTGTAGCAAAAAGACAAAAAAAAAAAAAAAAAAAAAAGGTGGAAAGAGAAAAAACAGGTCAAAAACCTTGTAAACATGAAACACGTTGTTTGTGATCCAGGTGTACAAGTCCAAGTAGGGAGATGTTTTACTTAGAACCATATTTCCAGGTTTGATGCTAAGCTAAGCTACATGCTGGATGGCAGCAGAGCGCCGGCAATATTGACAACTAAACATAAAATCAACAGATTGTTTTCTTCAGGGAAGGCCGGCCAGTGGAAACGTTTACTTGTACGTCACAGTTAACGACAGGAACCGTCCTGTCCCGGATATTTGTACACTAATGATGAAAGCGTTTCACGGCGTCGCCACGGTTTCACGTACACGATGCTAATTAAACAATCCTCTACGCTCACTTGTGTTTTAAGATGAGTTTTGCAGAGGAAGGTCACTCGCGACTTCTTAATTAGAATGATTGGCGCATTAATTGTGCGGTGTGTAGGAGGTGTGACGGTGAAGCCCCACAAAACAACACTTCTTATCGTAAGTGGGCTGACGGCGCCGAAGCAGAGACGATAAACTGAGCCGGACTTTTTCTCGACAGCGCCGGAATCTCACATGAAGGCAAAAAGGAAGCGTCTTCACAGAAAACAGTCAGACAATATATAAAAGTGAGAAAGTGTTGTGGTGAGAAACGCAGCACATCTTCTTCACGGCAGGTCGTCCTCGCCAGAAACCGACCCCGCCCCCCAAAAAACCCCATTGATATCGCAATTGGAATTCAAAGACACAGCTAGCTAGCATGAAGTAGGTATGCTAGCTACCTGGAGTTGATGTTTATGACTTTGTCGCGACACGGTTGTTGCTGTTTGATGTCAACTCATACGTTACGAATCACGCTCCCACCGTACGACTCCCAAACTCAGACTCCGAGGCGGGTTCACACTGACGCAGTCAGAAAAGAACTGTGTGAATGCTCGAGTCCGCCGCACTGAAGTTAGAACTTCTCTTTGTACAAGAACTTCTGGGTCGATACCAGACGTGATAGAGATTCTATGAAGAAAGTTTAGAATGAATGATTCCTGGTAAAAACTTCATGTCGTACTTAAATTATCGTAACAAAACTGTTTCTTTTTCCGGCTTCATGGTTCTCCACAGCCAATCATCTGTCTCCATATCCCCCTGTCCTCTGTCCCACCAACCAACTGCATGTCCTCTCTCAACACATCTATAAAACACCTCTTTGGTCTTCCCCTTCTTCTCCTGCTTAGAAGGTCCATCTCCAGCATCCTTCTACCAGCGTCTTTCTACCAGACCCCCAGCCCAGGGGGTCCGCTGTCCCACAGGGGTCCACTGTCTCCGGTCCTTCTGTGGGCCTGTCCCGGGCCTGCATGTGTGATCCCTCTTACCCCTTTCCCACCAAAATAACCTATTGCTAGTGCCAGTGCTAGGAACTTGTTTGCCGTTCCATTGGCAATGAGCCAAGATAGAGCCACGCCATTACGTCACCTCATCGGTTCTTGGCTCTTGACCACGTTTGAGAGCCAGGAGCTGGTGCTTAGGCTGTCGAAATGTAAAGAAATGGTGCCAAGTCAGGCTCTGGCTCGGAACTAACCCTGGAACCAGCTTGGTGGAAATGAGGTATTTATGGCCCCCAGCTGGTTATCCATTTGGGTTTGGTGTGTGGTTCTCCCGGGGTCACGCGGCCTTGGAGCCTTCCCGCTCTGTGGAGCCCGCTTGTGGTTTGGACCCCTGCCTATCTACTGATGGGGTTTTGTTATATTTGTTGTTTTTGTTGCTGTTCTTGTTGTTGTTTGTTTTCTCCCTCTTTCCCACAACCTCCTTTCAGGTCGGGTCGCCTCTTCTAACGCAATAACTATAATAACAATAATAAAAATCAGACTGTGAGACAGGAGGAGGAGGACAGACAGAATCTCTCCGGCTCTCTGAGGCTCCCAGGAGATATTCTGACAGGTGAACTTTGAAGGACCGTGAATGTGGGTCTTCTGTCCCGGTTTCCCAGGAAACTTCTCCCACAGCGAGAGTGACGATGTCTGCGGAGACGAAGGCCTGTCGCTGCAGGTTCCAGATTCCTCCTCCCTCCTTTAATCACTGTTTGTCATCAGAACCACCTGACAACCATTCCAGGCGTTTTCTTCACCCAACGCTCCGGCTTGGTCGTCTCACCTTCTGTCATCGGAGTCTTGATCCGAACGCCGGATTCTCAGGCGCCCAGAGAGGGGGGGGGGGGAATGACCAGGTGATAATTAGGAGTTTGTCAGCTGTCATGTTTGTTTCTCACGAGGGGAGGTGTGAATTGTTGTGAGTCGGCGCGAGGGGTGCGGCGAGGGGGGGGGGGCGTTTGCGTGACTGGGCCCCAGTGCAGATGAGTGGGCGGGCGCCAACTACATGCTGCTGCACGTGTTCCGCTACGTCTGTCATGTGAGTCAGGATTCGCCACGGCTGCAGAAAAACATGTGCAGCATCCGAACGCCAGGATTGTGAAAAGCGTTGATGGTTGATAACAACAGAGATGAAAACAGGAAACGTTCAAGCCGGGAAAAGATCATCAAGCGAATATTAATCACCCCAAACCCGAGAAGAAGCACGAACACAGGTCAGCCTCTCGCCTCCAGATGTTTTCAATATAATTCTATTTTTTTTTTTTCCATCCACCTCCAACCTGAAAAAAACAAACGCGTTAAATTGACTTTGCAATCCGGCTGCGATAATTTTTTTTCTAGCCTCTGCTTATCTGAACAGAACACGAGACCCAGAATGAGTTTCTGACTTTTGATAATAAGAGTCGACGCCTTCGGCTTTACATTTTTATTTGGCGGCAAAAGGTTGGATAAGACTAAATTATGTATCGGCATCTAATGCTGATTTCTGCCCACCAGACGTGAACGTCTGCTGCTGTCGGGCGGTTCTGAATCCTATTCTGACCCGCCCAAAGTCCAAACTGTGCAGATTTTCAGAATAAAGGTCATGTCTCTGGTGATCCTACAATGAGAGACGCGTCCTCACACTCAGGACAGACATTTGGCTGACTCGGCTGTCTTCTCTCCCCCCCCTCCCTTCCTTTTTTTCTGCAGAAACTTTCCACTAGTGTCTCTGCAGAGCTGTGGAATGTTGACAGGATGGAGCATGTCTTGGGTTCTTGTACTTTTCTTATGTCTCCTGTCCTCGACAAACTGACAGGAGACATAAGAAAATCTCACGTTCTACTAAATGAAAACGTTGTTTATTTGCACAAACACCAACGGTTGAAGGTTGAACTATTAAAGGTAGAAGACGTAAGAAAAGGACAACTGTCAAATTTCTACTGTAAACAAACGCAGTAGAATTTATGTTTTTGGATTTTCTGTATTATTTCTCTTTTTCACAAACTTCTTACGTAGGAATAAGATTAAAACGTTCATAAGTTGAGACTGAGACGTCTATTTCAGTCCAAACATCTCTAATGTCTCTACATCTGGGTCTTTTAAGACGGACTTGAATGCAGTCCTGGAGATTCAGGTAGTCCAGCAACAGATACCAGAAAACTGTTAAGACTCTTACCGAAGCTCAGTCGGGACTTTTGGGGACGGTAAGAAGGAAGAAGTCCTGAGGGCGAAGACGATAACGTCCCGTGGATTTTTGATTGATGCAAGTCAAGAGAAAAGAAGGAAAAACCTCTGGGCTCCAGGGTGGACAGCGTCCAACGTGTCCAACCGCTGAGAAGACGCATGCATGTAGAAAACCTCCACCATAATCCATCACTGACCTGAAGGTCAAAGTCGCTTAAGGAAAGTTTAACGGATGTGTCGTGGAAAAATAAATACCGCTTTGGTATAAAAAACGCTTCATGGATCATTATAAAGTTTATACCCCTATAGACCTTGGATTGAGGAAGAACTGGATTGATTTTGGGGAAGGTCAGCTGTATTTTTGACACTAGAGTTTATGGGCTATAATTTCTCAACCGTTGGTCCGATTTAGTCCAAATTTGGGGCGAATGATGGATTCGAGTAGATCCGTCTACTACGTAACTTATTTTACTTAAATATTCATATTTTACCATTAAAGACGAAACATGTAAAGCGCTTTTGCTACGCTAACATGGAAATGCGCTGCCGCAGGATTCTCTCTGAGCGGAGGAGGAACCTTCATGTTTTTTCCCATGTGACACCAGGCAGCTTTTGTGAAGACCCTCGTCGGCTGAGATCATCTCTTCGGTTAAGTCCCTGGACTTGCCTGAATGTGAAACCCGATCCGGCGGCGAGGCCTTCTTTGAAACAGAGAGGCACCAGGTTTACCTGCCCGCGGCGTGCGGCGAGCAGTTTGCTGCTTCCTGACTCTGTGAGACGTGGGAGTGCCGTCAGAGGAGGTGCTGACTCCTCCACGAGGAGGAGACGCAATCCGAGTCTCTGAAAGCGGTGTCGAATCTGAATCCTCATTTCTGTCAGGATGTAAACTAGGAACGTAAAAAGGTTTTTTTTTTATGTCGTTTTATGTGGATTTTTATCTCAGTGAGACTTCCTGCTTTAAATAAAGGCAGAATACATTTAAAAAAACTCTTTGATGGTTGATGAACATCAGGAGAGATTTCTGGACGAGTCAAACGTGATCTCAGCCTCCTTCTGCAGGAAGGAAAACCCATCAGAGATCCTGGAGGACAGAAGAAGGAGGAGACCAGATGATCACAGCCCAATGCAGATGCTCTTGAGCGCCATCTACTGAGGCGACGAGGGAAACTCTGAGCTTCCATATAGAGAAGAACTGCAGGAAAGGAAAGTCCAGTTACGTTGCTGAAGTTCTAATGCTGCAGAATTTGTAGTTAATGCTTTTATTTCCAGCTTCTTATATTACCTAAACCAGAAAAGTTCAACCTCATGACCAAAGCAGGATTGTTTCTTGTCTTCAGAACAGATTTTACTGATCAGATACGAGAGAGAGAGAGAGAGAGAGAGAGAGAGAGAGAGAGAGAGAGAGAGAGAGAGAGAGAGAGAGAGAGACAGAGGAAGTCTGATAATGGAGGGGAATGTTACTGGTGGTGATTTTCAAGAACATGGGTGATGTTCAGAGCTGCAGAGGTATGAAGCTGGTGGGCCACACCATGATCTGGAAAAAGGATCGTGGTAGATGAAGAAAAGAAGAGACAATCTGTGAGCAGCAGGATGGTTTCATTCCAAGAAAGATTTCTACAGCTGAGATGTTTGCTCCGAGAGAGCTGATGGAGAAGAAGTGGAGACGGAGGAGGTGCATGAGTTTAAGGTCTTGGGCTCAACTGTTTAGAGCGACAGGGAGTGTGGAGAAGAGGTGAAGAAGTGAGTGACAGCAGGTTGGACTGGGTGGAGAAGAGTGTGAGGAGTTATCTGTGACAGAAGAGAAGCAGCAGGAGTGAAGGGAAGGTTTCCAAGATGGAGTTGAGAGAAGTTCTGCTGGATGGTTCAGAGACGATGGTTCTGACCAGAAGACAGGAGGCAGAGATGAAGATGTTCAGATGTTCTCTGGGAGTGAGGAGGAAGGACAGGATTAGAAAGGAGACATCAGAGGGACAGTCCAGGTTAGACGTCCTGGAGACAAAGTCAGAGAGGACAGATTGAGATGGTTCTGACCCGTGAAGAGGAGGGATAGTGGATCTACTGGTAGAAGGATGCTGGAGATGAAGACCAAAGAGGATGTTTCTGGATGTGGTGGGAAAGGACATATAGTTGGTTGGTGTGACAGAGTTAGATACAGAGGACAGGGGGAGATGGAGACAGATGATCTGGTGTGGAGACCCCTGAAGGGAAGAGAAGAAGAAGAATCACCTCTGAAATGGTTTTATATGAGGTGTGAATAGAAAATAACTCCAGTTAGAAACACGACTTGGAGAAAAGTCCAGTTATTTCATGTCACTGGAAAAAAAACTCAGCTTGTTTTAAAACTGACATTGTGTGAAATTGTTCCCTCTCCTCTCTGATTCAACCTGAAAATGTCTCCTGGACCTTCTTCAACCTCTCTGAGGTCTACAGCTCCGGATCTATTACCACAGAATCTGACAGGGTCGACACTCTGCGCCCGGAGAGACGTGAAGTGGGCAGATTTCCTCGGCCCGGTTTAATGGGTTCCAACTATTTCCTCCTTTTTTAGACATGTAATTAAATTTGGCTCTTGAACTCACTCCAGTGAACATTTGGGTCAGAGAGTGAAGAACATCTAACCTCGGACTCAGAGAAATAACATAAAGAAACCTAACAATTATTGGCAGCCTGCATTTAATTTCAAGCTCCGCCCCCTTTTACCACAATAACAGTCTGAGTCTCCTCCTGTAGTCTGTGAGGAGGTCTGAGGACACATGGAGAAGATCTGAGACCATTCCTCCATACAGAACCTCTCCACCTCCTTCAGGTTCTGAGGTCCACGCTGGTGGACTCTCCCCTGCAGCACATCCCACAGATGTTCTGGTGGGTTTGGGTCAGGTGACTGGGATGGGCCTGTGTCACCTCATATTTATACCCCAGTCAAACAGGAAGTACCTGTTCACCACTTCCTGCTAACACAGGTGAAGATACAGATATAAAATATGCTTCAGTGACCTTTGACCTCAGGATTAACTGAAGGTAACAATAATTGTGGCTCACATTGTTTTATTTTTTTGTTTTTTTTGCCTCTCATTTTACAAATTTCCTGAAGGGTGTGTCAATAATTCTGTATTCATGTAAACATGGTTTATTTTAAGCTGTATTACGTCGCCGTGACAACACTTCCTGTCTGTCTCAGTGAATCATTTAAGACGGGATCCTCCACACAGTTTATTCATTCGCTCTTTTTCTTCATAAACTATGAATGAGGATGTTTCCATATCTGCCTCTCTGGCTGTGCAGCTGGTTTCCACACCTGAGATGTTCCTCCTGCCTCTGCAGCTCAGATATGGATTTCCTGGCGAACGTGCAGAAACCAGATTTTATTCTCTTCTCTCGCTCTTTATTTTTTCTGAAAGATGAACAAATGGTTCCTGCAATCTCTCTCCTCCGTGTGAGAGCTGGCGCCGAGTCACGCGGAGGTATTTTTCTGTAGCCGAAGGGAGACGTCTAAAAAACAGAAGAACGCCGGCAACGATATTATTTCTGAAAGCGGCTTGACGTTATTGCAGTTTTATGCGTCGTGGGAAATCATTGTGTCCTGGGCTGCAGAAAATGATTATTGAGAGCTAATAGTGTGCAATGTTTAATATGAGGGAGAGAGAGGCAGAATCACTCACAGCCCCCCAGGGAGTAAATTAAGTGTGAGGGAGAGTGAGGCGTCTCTGCAGGAAGAGAGTCTTTATTACCACCTGTGTCATTACTGGAACACCTCACACCTCCAGCTGGAGCTGCTGCACATCTCTGTTCTCAGCCCAGCACTGTTTACTCAGGACGATACATCCAGCAAATATTGACCTCTGCATGCGCCATGTGTTTGACTCTACAGGCGGATCCACGTCGGTTCTCAAGGGGAAGAAGCCAAACAGAGATCAGTTTGTCATCTGCAAAAAAAAACAGATCGTACTTATAATACGCCTTTTACTTATTCAGCGCTCTCGCAATACGGTGGTCGACCACTGGAAGGTGTCAGGAACTCAACTATATATACATATATACATGTATACATATATACATGTATACATATATACATGTATATATACATATATATACATATATACATATATGTATATATATAATCTTTAAATCTAACTATAACTATATCTATATATATCTATTTCTCTTTATCTAAATATCTTTATCTCTATCTATCTCTATCAATATCTATAAATCTGTATCTATATCCATATATCAATATCTATATCTCTATCTCTCTTTTTATTTCTCTCTATATCTATATATCTATATTTCTATATCTACATCTATATATCTATATCTCTATCTCTATCTCTCTGTCTATTTCTCTCTATATCTATATACTTATATTCTATATCTATATTAAATGTCTCTGTCTATATATCTATATCTACATCTATATATCTATATCTATATAGACTTCAGCGTCTCTGTTCAGCCCACTGAGCCCCCAGCTCCAACCCCCGAGGGAAGATTATTATTAAGGGCAAATGTCATGCAAATCCTTCCTGTTGTTTTTCTGTAATCTCTCTCACAAACAAACAAACAAACAAACAAACAAACAAACAAACAAACAAACAAACAAACAAACGTTTCCCTGCAGAAACATCCTCCAGCCCTCAGACTGGACCATTTTGTTTCTGGAGCATCAGATTATTTAGGAAACATTTGCTCCCATTATTTCTTATTTTCCCCCTCATTTCTCTGCCGGGCCTGTGGTGCTGCCCGGACCGGACCACCCCAGCTTCAGGCTGGAGGTCAGGCATGTGGAGGAGGAGGCGGGCCCTTCAGAGATCGGCTTAATTGAGCTCACTGACTTGATGAGGTGACATTCTCCAACCCGCAGCGATCTCTCCAAATGAGTCATCCGTGATGAATCATAATTTATCAGATGGAAAAATGCTTTTATGTTTTGATAGCTGCTACACTAAGAACAAAGTTCTCCGGGCCTGTTCTCCAGTCAGATGGTCCGGTAATGAGGCCGCCTCAGAACTTTTGAATAACTGCATCTATAAAACATGGAGGACAAAAACTGAACCATCCGCATGAGTTTCACGTCATGTAAATCAGCGGTTCTGAAAGACCCACGGGGTTTGGGTTCCAAATAAAACTGTTCTGATGTAATTTTACTGTTATTCCAGATTTACGTGTGCAGTTCACCTTTCCGCCACACGAGGGAGCGTTTCAATGAATCATCAGTTCAAGTTTAAGTATACTTTCATCTATTTCTTATCATTTAAATAATCATATTTGTATAATATATAATATATAACATTAATCAGTTAATTGTGAAAACTATTTAATTGAATCAGTTGAGAAATATGAAAAAGGTTGAAGTAGATTCTATATCTGGACGGGACTGAATATCGTCCAGGTAATCAACGACATCGGATCTAAAACGATCGTAGGTTTAATTCTGTTTGTTTTATTGATGAGGAAACAATCGGTGAATTAGTCTCTTATAAAGTAATGAAAAAGTTTATATTTTAATCAGAGGAGGAGATAAAGGATCAGAAACCAAGCCCCGCCCACATGACCTTATTTGGTCGTGTCTATAAAGTAATCCACATACAGTTTATATTTTAAGTAACAACACATAATAAGATGTTTGGACGAAGAAGTCGGCGACAAAAACATGATCAGAAACATTTATTCTTCTCAGTTATAGATCGGGTCTTGTGTGATTTGGGTCGCAATGATTTTTTATTTTAATAAAATGGCTCCACAGAAATAAAGTTTAGGAGCCACTGATGAAGACGAGGAACCAGCTTCATTCTGGTGTCTTAGTCCCTCGTCAGACTTTGACAGCCAGCTGTAATTCAGCGCCGAGCTCCTGGTTTTCATTCAGCGGGCCGACGCGAAGCGAACAGAACCTGCAGCTGTCGTCCGTCATGTAACCCCCCCGACGTCGTCTCCTGGTTATCGGGCCGGGCTCATTCAGAGACACCCGGAGTGGATCGACCAGAGCCAGCAGGAGGTGACGTGATCCGTGACACGTCCTCCATCTCTGTGGCGGGTCTTGAGTCGTCAAGCCTCCAGAATTATTGGCCTTAATTTTAAAATAATGAGTAAAATTTGATGCAAAAAATGTCTTTATTGTCTAAACTCTTAATCTTTAATTCTGAAAACTCAACAAAATCTAAACTCTGACTAAAGTAAGAAAAGTACATTCGGTTAATCCTGAGGTTAAAGGTCACCGAAGCATATTTCATATTTGTACCTTCACCTGTGTGAGCAGGAACTCTGAAGTGGTGAACAGGTACTTCCTGTTTGACTGGGGTATAAATATGAGGTGACACAGGCCTGATTCTCTCTGAGGTTCTTCACCATGATGAAGACCAGAGAACACAGCAATGAGGAGCAAAGAAAAGTTGTAGAGCTGCACAAATCTGACAATGGAGACAAGAACATCTCTCAGCAGTTCAAAGGTCAGTTTGAACAGTTAGATCAATAATGAAGAAGTTTAAAGAGACTGGAGATGTTAGACATCAGCCTGGAAGAGGACGTGTCTGCAAACTGACCCCACACACT
>VRLP01009180.1:0-13706 GCA_009660295.1 Lophius piscatorius
CACTGCTGTTATCAAACCAGTAAACCCATTACAGTGATCAAACAAGTAAACCCACCACTGTGATCAAAGCAGTAAAATCAATACTGTGATCAAACCAGTAAACCCACTACTGTGATCAAACCAATAAACTCACTACTGTGATCAAGCCAATAAAGTCACTACATTGATCAAACCAGTAAACTCACTGCTGTTATCGAACCAGTAAAGTCACTACATTGATCAAACCAGTAAACCCACAACTGTGACCAAAACAGTAAACTCACTAAATTGATCAAACCGGCAAAACCACTACTGTTATCAAACCAGTAAACTCAATACATCGATCAAACCAGTAAACCCACTACTGTGATCGAAACCAGTAAACTCAATACTGTGATCAAACCAGTAAACCCACCACTGTGATCAAAGCAGTAAAATCAATACATTGGTCAAACTAGTAAAGTTACTACTGTGATCAAACCTGTAAACTCAGTACTGTGATCAAACCAGTAAAGTCACTACAGTGATCATCCACTAAACTCAATACTGTGATCAAACCAGTAAAACCACTACTCTGATCGAAACCAGTAAACTCACTACAGTAATAAAACCAGTTAACCCACTACTGTTATAAAACCAGTAAACTCACTACTGTGATCAAACCAGTAAACTCGCTGCTGGTATCAAACCAGTAAAATCAATAATGAGATCAAACCAGTAAACTCACTGCTGTGACCAAACCAGTAAACTCACTACATTGATCAAACCGGTAAACCCACTACATTGATCAAACCTGTAAATACACTACATTGATCAAACCAGTACACGCACTACATTGATTGAACGAGTAAACCCAATACTGTGATCAAAACAGTAAACCCACTACTGTGATCAAACCAGTTAATTCACTACTGTAATCGAACCAGTAAACCCCCTACAGTGATCAAACCAGTAAACGCACTAGTGTGATCAAACCAGGAAACTCACTACTGTGATCATACCAGTAAACTTGCTGCTGGTATCAAACCAGTACACTCAATAATGAAATCAAAGCAGTAAACTCACTACATTGATCAAACCAGTAAACCCACTAATTTGATCAAACCAGTAAGGTCACTACATTGATCAAAGTAGTAAACCCACAACTCTGATCAAACCAGTGAACTCACTACGTTGATCAAACCAGTAAACAAATTACTGTGATCAAACCAGTAAACCCACTACATTGATCAAACCAGTAAACTCACTACTGTGATCAAACCAGTAAACACACTAGATTGATCAAACCAGTTAACCCACTCATGTGATCAAATCAGTAAACTCAATACTGTCATCAAACCAGTGAACCCACTATATTGATCAAACCAGTAAACTCAATACTGGGATCAAACCAGTAAACCCACTACCATGATCAAACCAATAATCTCACTACTATGATCAAACCAGTAAACTCACTACATTGATCAAACCAGTTAACCCACTACTGTGATCAAATCAGTAAACTCAATACTATGATCAAACCAGTGAACTCACTACATTGATCAAACCAGTAAACCCCCTACTGTGACCAAACCAGTAAACTCACTAAATTTATCAAACCAGTAAACCCACTTCTGTGATCAAACCAGTAAATTCCCTACTCTGATCAAACCAGTAAATTCACTACTGTAATCGAACCAGTAAACCCCCTACTGTGATCAAACCAGTGAACTCACTGCATTGATCAAACTAGTAAAACTATACTGTGATCAAACCAGTAAAATCACTACTGTGATCAAACAGTGGGGACCTACCACTGTGATCAAAGCATTAAACTCACTACATTGATCAAACCAGTAAACCCGCTACTGTGATCAAACCAGTAAACTCACTCATGTTATCAATCCAGTAAACCCACTACTGTGATCAAACCAGTAAACTCACTACTGTGATCAAGCCAGTAAACTCACTAAATTGATCTAACCGGTTAACCCACTACATTGATCAAACAAGTAAACGCACTACAATGATCCAACCAGTAAACCCACTACTGTGACCAAACCAGAAAACTCACTAAATTGATCAAACCGGTAAACCCACTACATTGATCAAACCAGTACACGCAATACATTGATTGAACTAGTAAACCCAATACTGTGATCAAAACAGTAAACCCACTACTGTGATCAAACCAGTTAATTCACTACTGTAATCGAACCAGTAAACCCCCTACAGTGATAAAACCAGTATTTGCACTAGTGTTATAAAACCAGTAAACTCACTACTGTGATCAAACCAGTAAACTCGCTGCTGGTATCAAACCAGTAAACTCAATAATGAGATCAAACCAGTATAGCCACTGCAGTGACCAAACCAGTAAACTCACTACAGTGATCAAAGCAGTAAACCCACTACTGTGATCAAACCACTAAACCCACTACATTGATCAAACCAGTAAACCCACTACTGTGATCAAACCAGTAAAGTCACTGCATTGATCAAACCAGTAAACCCACTACTGTGATCAAACCAGTGATTTCACTACGTTGATCAAACCAGTAAACCCACTACCGTGATCAAACCAGTAAACTCACTACTGTGATCAAACCAGTAAACTCACTACATTGATCAAACCAGTTAACCCACTACTGTGATCAAATCAGTAAACTCAATACTGTGATCAAACCAGTGAACTCACTACATTGATCAAACCAGTAAACGCACTACATTGATCAAACCAGTAATCCCACTACTGTGACCAAACCAGAAAACTCACTAAATTGATCAAACCAGTAAATTCACTACTCTGATCAAACCAGTAAATTCACTACTGTAATCGAACCAGTAAACTCACTAGTGTGATCAAACCAGTAAACTGACCACTGTGATCAAACCAGTAAACTCACTACTTCGATCAAACCTGTAAACTCACTACATTGATCAAACCAGTAAACCCAATAGTGTGATCAAACCAGTAAAATCACTACTGTGATCAAACCAGTATACCTACCACTGTGGTCAAACCAGTAAAGTCACTACTTTCATCAAACCAGTAAACTCACTAAATTGATCAAACGAGTAAACCCACTAGTGGTATCAAACCAGTAAACTGACTTCATGTATCAAACCAGTAAACGCACTACATTGATCAAACCAGTAAACCCACTACTGTGATCAAACGTGTAAACTCACTTAATTGATCAAACCAGAAAACTCACTACTGTGATCAAACCAGTATGCCCGCTACCGTGATCAAACCAGTAAACTCAATACTGTGATCAAACCAGTAATCTCACTACATTGATCAAACCAGTCAAACCCACTACTGTGACCAAACCAGTAAACTCACTAGTGTGATCAAACCAGTAAACCCACTACTTTGATCAAACCAGTGAATTCACAATATTGATCAAACCAGTCAAACCTACTACTGTGATCAAACCAGTAAACCTACCACTGTGATTTTGAAATGATGTGTACAGTCCATTAGATCTGCAGCTTTCTGACTGACTGTCATATTTTTCTGTAACAACTACATATAACAGAGTCAATATTTAAGTCAATATTTAATATATATAGAGACAGCGCTACTCAAAATGTCTGATTTTGGTTCTAGATTATAATATAATTCACATTCAATAATATTTACCATGCATCTATAACCAAGTATGGTGTGCATTCATAGAGCACAACAACACTTTGATTTTACTATTGAAAAAGATATAAGTATTTCCTGATGCCTCCAGGAGACGGCGCTCTTACACCAGAAAGGTTTTTTTTGTGGCTCCGACAGAATCTAGTTTTTCATCACTTAGTGGGATTTGGAAACTGGGATGATAGAAGTCTTTGGCTTGCCTAAAGTTCACACCGGTCCCAGAGTCGGACTGCTTCAGCCTCAGCTGACCTCAGCAGCTTCTGCAGGCTGTGACACTAGATGAAAACAAATGACTGAGGAAAAGAGCCAGCAGAAGCACTGAATGTTCTACCGGGCCTGACAGCAGTGGTCATGTTTGCTTTGAGATACTGCTGTCAGATGCTCTGAGGAAGGAAAGAATGCA
Source organism: Lophius piscatorius (assembly GCA_009660295.1). NCBI lineage: Eukaryota > Metazoa > Chordata > Actinopteri > Lophiiformes > Lophiidae > Lophius > Lophius piscatorius. Next base: position 4,017 of record VRLP01009180.1, read on the forward strand.
GATGTTCTGAAGCTCAGATGGCACCATGGTGGCTGCCTGCAGAGGGTTTAGGTCTCTGGGTGAAGAACCCGTGTTAGACGGGCGCTGCAGACCAGGCCAGGCTGGTTGATTGATTACGACAAGATGATGCAAGTTTTAACCAGGGTGCAGTCATGCATACGTGCCTGTATATCCTAATCAGCTTGAAACCTTCTCATTACCTGTGCTCTCCTCCTGCAGGTGTGTCCGATGGCCCTCTCATGCTAAGATTCCGCCGCCTATCTATTGTTTGGCGTGGATTTTTACAGCAAGTTGCTGCTGGTCCAGTTGGCTCATCACGTTTCATGAATATCTAAGACAGTTTATCAAGGATTTCTTGAGAAATCCAACAAAGACAGGCTCTCAGTGGGGTAATGGTGGTGAAACTCCAGAACCCATGTGACCAACATATCCAACACATTTTCTGCCATGAGACTTTCCAAAGCCTGGATGACAGAAAGTACATTTGGGTTAAGATGTTTCTTCTGTACTGAAACTTAGGCCCCCAAAACTAATCCACTCTCTATGCTTGTTTTCCTTAAAAGCTTGGAGAAGAGGAGGAAAAAGCAACAGACACATTTTCAAATTACACGAGCGTTGTTATATGCCCGAAAAGTTGTGGATTCAATGTCACTGCGTCCGCCGCCACAGATTCTTCGTGTTAACGCCATAACTCAAAAAGTATTTCATAGGTCATTATCAAATTTTGTTCCCACATAGACCTCAGTGAGAGGAAGAACTGGATTGATTTAGGGATAGATTGGTCATATCTTTCTGACACCAGGGGGAGCTTTATCTCTAAAACTTTACTCTCATAGTTCTGATTTTACTCTCTAGGGCGAACAAAAACACTGTTTTTCGGACATAACATTTGATTTGAGGATCTGAAACAGGGGAGTAACTAGCATAATGCAGGGGATTGGGGACTTTCTGGGTGTATAGCCTTACTGGTGGGGACAACAGCATAGGCCTGGTTCTAATATTTTATTCTTTGAATGTATATACACACACCAAGTGTTTGCTCATAAGCAGATTCAACATTTGTCAGAGTTGTTGTTGTGACATAAAAGGACCACAGTAAATAATTCCGACAACTGAAGCAAATGGTCCGGTCACAGGCTACGACCCCCCCCCCCGGCTCTCTTCAGATCAGAGAGGGCCGCCGCAGCAGCAACTGCTCCCAAGACACCTCTGGATCATGACCTTTGGGCGTACTGGTGTGTATTTAGAAGTTAGAGTGTTACATTGAGGGGCCTGGTGTTCGCCATCATAAGCCCCTCCCCCCTCCGACTGACAGACATGAACACAAAAACATCCCTTGTATTTATTTATTTATTTAAAATAGAAAACATTTTCGTCAAACAATTAAATGCAACACAACCTCAATTACAAAAACAACAACGTTGAGAGGCTCTGTGAAACACTGTAAAAACCGAATGTACGTAATTTCCCAATCATTTGAGTCATCCAGTGGATCCAGCTAACAGCCCTTACCACATGGACCCAGGGTCGGTCTGATACACGATTGTCAGATAACACAGCATCTACAAATGAAGTAAAGAGCCGACCATAAGACGTTCAAGCCGTCTACCAACAGCATCCAGAACCAGCGGATGGACTGTTGTGAAAAGTGTCCTTTATTCTGATGACTCCCCATCTCAAATAGTTTGTGGAAGTCGTGGATGTTCTCGTCCAGGCTGCTGAGAAAAAGGACCATCAAGATCGTTACTAGTGTTATGTTCCAGCCAGCCTCTGTGATGGTATTTGGCGGGTATTAGTGGCCGTGGTGTGGGTAACTTGCACATGTGTGAAGGCTCCATTAATGCTGAAAGGTTCCTTATTCGGCCTCAGAGCAGAATCCCGGTCCTGCCTGCAGGCCAGACTTGTCACATGTATGATGTCAAATCCCACACCAGAAACCTCAGACTGTTGAGCAAGGTGCAACTTGCTCAACAGTGTACCCGCTCGTCGAATTAAAGCTGGGACAAGGCTCCGATCAGCACCCCTCCGACGTCGGTTGTAATATGAATAGTGATGTGTTGAGTTTCTATTTCTCTTGTAAGTTGAATCATATTTAATCGTTTCCACCCAACCGCACACCCACACCCACACCAGGCCGCTGCCAGCTGATGCTGACACCTTCAGCTGCGACGATAGCACATTCCATTGAAGATTCCCAGCGGACCACTTCAGCGCTGACAGGCACATTCCTCCACTGGTGTGCAATCAGGAAAGCCACCTCGTCTCTTTTTCAGCCTCCACATGATTTTTTAAGGGGCACTGATCCAAACCGAGCTGCCATCCCGTGACCTTTCTGACCTCCTCACACACAGGTGGAGCAGGGTTGGGCCTGGAGGATATATTTGTTTCATGTGGTTTAAGTTGTGCCAACTCCACTCATTTCTATCAAATAATGTTTTTCGCATGAATTTATTTTTTTAAATATTTTCATTGAAAGAAATAATAGATGGAAACAGACAAACGGATTGTCTTTGTAACTTCCTCCCTTGGCGGAGCATATGAAGAATTCTATCCTAAGCTTTCAGAGACACTGTTCCTGCTTAAGATGTGCAATTCATCCACCACCATCGCCACCCTTCCTGAAAGCAGCGGAAGAGTCACGTTTCGCCAGCAATCATGAAAGCGCAGCAAACAGCACAATGAATAAACTACAGGCTGACTTCACTGTTTGGATGACGACTGTCACGATTCCCCAAACAGTGTAAGTACAGATGCCTTTAACCCCGACGAGCCCCACTGACAGAACAGACAGAAAAACTCAGAGGATGCTAATATTGCTGTCACTGTCCGGCTTTATTTAGGGCGGCTTGAGTGTAGAATAAAATATAATATTTACACGAAAGATTGCATCGATTTTGGACTAAATCCTACAGTACCGGTATCAAGGTTGATTAACGGTTGGGGAGAAATTATGTTAAAGAAAAACTTAATATTTATGGTTAAAAAAAAAAAAAGAAAGAAAAGAATAAGTTCCCTTTGTGAGTGATCTATAACTGATAAGAGTAAAACATGTTGTGTCATACCAGTCAGATCTCCTCCAGTCAAACTTTCCAAAAAAAAAGAAAAAACAATCTAGTTCTTCCTGTCACTGATGTCTATTTGGGTATAAAATACAAAAAGATTCATGAAATTATTTTTTGAATTATGTCGAGAAAATATTCGTAGTAATAGTAAATAGTTTTTTTTTTGTAAAAGAAACTCAACCCAGTGAGTAAAATCCAAACTGTTAGAGTAAAATCGGATATGTACAAGATATCCCTCATTGAGTCGATTTAATCTGTCCCTAATTTGGACCAACAGTTGAGAAATTATGGCCCAAAAACTTTTAAAGACAAAGCTCCCCCTAGTGTCGGGAATATACAACGGACCTTCCCCACATTCAGAGCTATGTGGTCATTGAATTTGAAAATGGTCCATGAAATTGTTTTTGAGTTATCGCGTTAACATGACAGATCTGTTGTGGCTGTGATGACGATTCCATAATATTACTCAACTAGTCAGGGATACAAAAATAATGAATAAAAGGTGTTTTTAGCTTGAAGTAGCTAAACAAATCTAACAAACAACAAGTGAAAATTTGCTAAGTGAAAACAGTTAATAATAATATGTGATATTTAGATAAATTAGATCATCAATTAGCTGCGAAATCTCATTTTAATCATTATTTTTACTAAAATTAGGAAGAGTTGTGTTTTAAAAATAAACCAGTAAGGCTGAAAAAAAAAGATATTGAAGCTGCGTTGTCTAAAAACAAGCCTCTGTCCCTCACTGGTATGTTACATGTTTATTGCGTGAATCCAACATGAACCCATTAGTCTAGCTTATGAGTGTTCTGGAGTTCAACCAAACTAAACAAGATATGTCATTTGTCTGGGAAGCACCGTTTTGCAAGGACAAGTTTGTGCGTTTCATCACTCCTCATCTCAAGTGGCTGGCTAGGGCCTTCCAGAACCTTCTTGTGTGCTAGGAGCTTCCTAAAATTCCCCAGCAGAGGATTCAAGATGAACCAAAGAGAGGCTGGGGGAATGCAATCTGGGTTCTGTGGACAAGAGTCATGGTGTCAGCATAGACGCTGTACGAGGACAGAATTCCTGCATCATGATCCAGAAACACTCCGACTCTGGAAGACTGAGAACCTGAGACCAGAGCACGGATACTGCTGTGAAGAAACCCAATACCAATTATGTCACAATCTAAACTCCAAGATTTGTCATTTAGTCCAAACCAACATTCAGTGACATCCCTGATATTTTCTGATCATCTGCTACATGAACTCTTCACCAACGTCCAATCAGACTCTCTCCACTCAGGACCTGAGGACAAGCAGTGCATCTGTCTGGGTGTTCAGAATAAGACCAATCTTCTCTCGATCTTATTACTTTTATGTTTCCCTCTGATAATAACAGCCTACTGTCTCGCGTGACTATCTGAGGAATCCAGTTCTGGTCCTGGGTTCTAGTTCTGGTTGTAGAACATCATCAGGTCCAGCATAGCAGTGATCAGCAGGAGCAGTTTGGAGTCCAGTCTCCTTCAGTTAAAGCGGCCAAGATGGTGTTTATCTCCAGGACAGGCTTCAGCATGAACTTCTTCATGCACTGAGGGCAGCTGTGGATCATCTCCTCACCCTCTGTATCCCAGTGGGTTTTAAACGGTTCTTACAGAAGCTGTGTCCACAGGAAACAGTCACTGGATCCTTAAAAGAAACAACAAAGCACTCATCTGTTGACATGGTAGTGACCAGGAAGTCAAAACACTGACCTGCTGTAATGATAGTGACCAGAACATCAAAGCACGGCTATGCTGTTGTGGTAGTGAACAGGTAATCAAAGTGCATACCCATTGCGTTTACAGTGACCAGGACATCAAAGAACTCACCAGCTGCCATGATAGTGATCAGGACATTATGATAATGACCGGCTCTCATGATAGTGACTAGGACATCAAAGTACTAAACTGATTTCACGATAGTGACCAACACATCGATACGTTGACCTGCTGTCCTCATGATGACTAGGACATCAAAGCACTAACCTGCTGCCATGAACGTGGCCAACACATCAAAACGTTAACCCACTGTCCTCATAATGACTAGGACATCAAAGCACTGACCTGCTGTCATGATAGTGACCAAAGCATCAACGCACTAGTGAGTAAAATAGTAACGATTGGACTAAATTATAATTAATAAGAGACAGATGTCCTCGAGTCCAGTAATAATCACCAAATGTGGACTGAATTGGACCAACGTTCGAGAATATAATGGCCAAAAACATTTGGAGGTAAAGCCCTCAGCGTTTTTCCGGGATAAAACGTCTACCTTTGGTTCTACTGGGCCTTGTAAATTATTAAAATCCGATTCAATTATACAAGAATTGAATCTCCACATTAAAACTTCACCATAAGCACAGGATGATTTTAATAATTAATGTCACATGAAATGGCTGCGGCCATCTCAGAAAAGCTGAGTTTACACTTTAAGCTTGTTAAACAGATAAACACAATGCAAATCTGTTTTTTAAATTTTTTGCCCATGTTGTTTTGGATAACCCATAGTTGGAAACAGTGCAAAGGAGGTCTTTAGGTGACGTGACGGTCAGGTAGCACTCTCTTCCTCAACTTTCCAACACTACCGTATGACTTTAAATGGAATTGTTTTTAATCTGACACTGAGACTTCAGGAACATTATGTCCGACAGAGGAAGGCTGCTCTGCAAATAGCATCTGAACTTTCGGCACAGGTGGACAGAACTGAGCACAAATCACTTGATATGTGTGATTAGATGGTCAGTTATGGGTATCTATGCTGACTGAATCACAACAGCTTCCCTCTCTTCTTCCTGGGGATTTCCTGGGATATCCAGGTCACCTGCCCACTCGGCCCCTCCATGCAAACCTAACTGTGACCATGTACTCCCACACGTAGCCACTCAAAATGCAGAAACTGCTGAAGTCGTCAGAACTTTAGAACCTATAACCGTTGGCAGAAAACAACAGTGGGCGTATCCACCCATCAGCCAACACACGCTGCAGCCATAATATGTGACTGTGACAAACAGGACACAGGCTGTGACAGGCCCATCATGACATAATGACTAGACCCAGTTTACAGGATTGTACAATCATCATCATTTATGAGCAGCTCTGACAGCTTATTGACTCAAGGGTTTGAATGTGGAATGATCTACATTAGTTTGTGCGCGTGAGAAAAATGGTGAAGTTGGCTGTGAACATGACCAGAGATACGCAGACAATGAAGAATACATCTGTCAGAGGCTGCAGAGTCCAAACTTCATAAGCCCGTCCAACTGACGGATCGAGCCAATAAAAGCAAGAATGAAAGAGAAAAATGTTCATCTTTTGTCTTGCTCTTTTCTGGGAAATGATTTGCCTCTTAGACAGACATGTATGGGGAATAAAACCTTCTTTGCCTCGGGATTTACGTGACACTTACTCACTAGAGAATCGGGAAGGCGCTGGCAAAGAAGCAGCGACAAGTTATGTGGTCAACTCTATCAGTATCGACATGTCAATGTGTCGTCACTGTTGGAATCGTTTATTTTGAGCAGACATTTCGTCTGATCTTCAGAGGATGAATCAGCTGACTTTAGTGATCCAATGTCTTTGAATAAAGTAAACATTTTAATTTATCAAACTATTTCATCTGCTTGGGCGGCTGTAGCTCAGGAAGTATTGGTCGCCCCATAAGGGGATTTCAATGGGATTGGATCCCTGGCAGAGTCTGCATTCAGTCTGAAGTCTGTGAGCAAGAACCCAAACCCCACTAGTAAAGTTTTGAATGACCGGCGCCGCCGTCTGCTCCTCAGGCTTGGGCCAAATGCCACAGAGCAAATTCCACAATGTTGTGCTGTATATATGCACAGTGTATGACAAATTGATAGTAAAGAGTAGATTAATAATCTGCGGGTTGGGGGATGGAGGCTCGGTGGGTAGAACGGTCGTCCACTCATCGGAAGGTCGTTGGTTCGATCCCCGGCCCTGGAGTCCACAGATGGAAGTGTCCTTGAGCAAGATACTGATCCCCAAGTTAGTGCCAATGGCCGTTCCATTGGTGTGTGAATGACGGCGTGAGTGGTTACCGCTCCTGATGAGCATGTGGCGCCTTGCATGGCGGCCACATGCCGCCATTCCTCAAAAATAAATCATTAGATTCCTCTAAATCTAACGACAACTACAACAAACCCTCTGAGCATCTCTCAGACGGTCTGTAGTCGCTCCTCACCTCCACCTTCCACTTCGGCGTCTCTGTTCAGCCAACTGAGCCCCCAGCTCCACCACCAAAAAGGAACATCAAAGGCATTCTTGAAACTGTGCCCCCAGCTCCACCCCCCAAAGGAACATCATAGGAATCAAAGGAGCAACGGCAGCAAAAAACGTCCCGTGACATCAATACTCCAACCAGCTTTTTATTTTAAATGCTACGAAACACGTACTGTCATCGAAATTGCACCACCGTAAGATATGCCCAGACCACTGGGTAACATTTCTGTCTCGTAGTTTTTCCGTAATCTTGCTCACAAACAAACAGAAAGAAGAAGGAAGAAAGAAGCTTTTTGTGAAAAGTTCCCCTTAGTGAGTTAAATATAAACTATCAGAGTAAAATATATTACATATATATCTATACATACATATATATACATATATAAAAATCTCTTCGAGTCATTCATATGTTCCAAATTTGGATTAAATGGAACCAAAGTTTGAGAAATGATTGGCCGAAAACTTTCAAAGCTAAAGCTCCCCCTAGTGTCAGAAATATAAAACTGGCTTTTCTCAATATCAATCCAGTCAATTCCGTAATATCCCCCAACTTTTTGGGGATATAATGACACAGTTCACCATAAAACCACGGTTTCGAGTTTTTGTCAGAGCAGCTACATGCTCTGTAGAGTCATGTTAGCCTTGTTCTTAAAAAATACACATTTTTTAGTCATTAGTTTATATCCCTGAAAAAGGCTAGTAATATCATGGAATCATCATCACCGCTGCTGCAGAACCGTCGAGTTCCTCCAATAACCTAAGAAGTATTAGATGTGATTATTTTCAGATTTTAGGTCCACGTACATCTTCTAGGAAGAACTGGATCGATTTGGGGAACGGACAGTGTTATATTTCCAACACTAGGGGGAGTTTTAGCTTAAAAAAGTTTGCGGTTCAATTTAGTCGAGATTTTGGGCATAGGAATTGACGTAAGGAGATTAATCTTGTATATATAATATTTTACCTACGAAGAGGAGTTTTGTTATGGTTTTTTTTTATTTATTTTTTTACGAAGAACAGCATTTTTGGACATAACTTCACATTTAATCTGAGGAGCACAATCAGGGGGGTTGCTTGTACAACGTCTCAGATTTGGAACTTTTCAGGGTTATAACCCTGCTGCCGGGGACGACAGCATCGGCCTAATCATTTCACTTTTATGTCACCAGAGGGGCTCCGGATCTTCAGGATTCATGTGTGAACGTGAATGTGTCTGGTTTGCCATTCTAATCCTTTCTGGAAGCTGATGGAGTGTCGCTCTGTGGACCTCCATCAGACACGTGTTCACAGCACAAAGGAGTCAGTGAGAGCAGAGACCTTAATCTTGCCATAATTCTTGGAGAAGAATTCCTGCAGACAGTCGGCACCTCACTGAGGTCAGATCTGACCATGTTGGATTTAAATGCTGTCACACAGAAACAAACACCAAAGGCCATGACGATGTCTTTAGAAGTCTAAGCTTTGAAAAATGATCATGTTAGCAGTCGGACCAAATGTTGACAATAAAGCTGTCAGACACAACCTGAGGTGAAGTAAATCTGGAAGTTATTGATGATGAACGTGAGGCTGTCCAGCCTGCCGACGTGAGCGAGCAGCTTTTAGCTGTTGGAGGAGAAACTTACAAATCTATTCAAGCTGTGTCGTTCAAACAAAACCAACTTTATTTCATCTTCTCTCAAGATAAATGTTGAGTAGTGTGAGTAGCCGGCTGCCCCGTGTGCGCCTGGCAGCAAAGCCTCGATCACACGATACCAAAATCCACTGCACACCGCTGCAGCTCTACCAGATCTACATTGTTCTGCTGAATTCTTTCCTTCGTTCCACTTGAGCTTTGTGGAAAGAAACAATGTTTTTTTTCATTTTTTTTAAAGTCTCTGGCTTTATGAGAAGAGAGAAGTTAAATATGAGTTTGAATGCACTAAAAGTGTTTGAGGTCTGAGAGGCCAGTTATACGTTTGTCAGCACAGAAGTTTTTGACCCGCCTCACTGACAAGTCCTGTTTCTAACACCGTTGTCTGTTCAGAGGTCTCAGAGAGATAGAGAGAGAGAGAGACATATATATATATATATATATATATAGAGAGAGAGAGAGAGAGAGAGATAGATAGATAGATAGATAGACAGACAGATAGATAGATAGATAGATAGACAGACAGATAGATAGATAGATAGATAGATAGATAGATAGATAGATAGATAGATAGATAGATAGATAGACAGATAGATAGATAGATAGATAGATAGATAGATAGATAGATAGATAGATAGATAGATAGATAGATAGACAGACAGACAGACAGACAGACAGACAGACAGACAGACAGACAGACAGACAGACAGACAGACAGACAGACAGACAGACAGACAGACAGA
>VRLP01009181.1:0-13700 GCA_009660295.1 Lophius piscatorius
AAAATAAAGTCGTAATATAATGAAAATAAAGTCGTAATATAATGAAAATAAAGTCGTAATATAATGAAAATAAAGTCGTCATTTTCGGCGTTATAAATCTTCATGTCTTTTTGTATCTTTTCTCTTTCTTAACAACAAACCCAGTTTATTTAAACAATCTTTTCAAACTCTCCTAACATTAAACATTTTCACTTTTTAATTTTGGGATCGTTTATTTTTTCCAAGTAACTCTTCATTCCCTCATAGTTAACAGAACTACATAAACGTGGATGACCTGAACTGGACCGGGTCACAGGGTCCGAATGACGCGGTAGCGGCGGCGGCGGACGGATTTCGCTCATCAGGTGGATGAAGTTAAATAAGGTGAACATCTGGAGGACGGGCGCGGCTTTACCTCCTGAAGTGAGAGCGGGTGCGGGTGTGACATCACGGCCAGCCGTCGTGTGATTGGCTGATGAGCTGATAAGGTCTGTGTTTGTGTGGTTACCTCGGAGCGGCGTCTTATCACGGCAGGAGCGTGACGACAGCTGAGGACACACGCCCAGCCGGAGACGCCGCCAGCAGCACGTAGGGCCGACGGCGGTGAGGTCAGAGGTCGGGAGGTCAGGAGGTCACATGTCGACCTCAGTTTCACTGTGATGGATTGATTATAAGAAGATAACGAGGAAAACATTTTATAGAAGTGGGATCGTCTTTAGATTATTCTCTTTAAAGAACTTGCGGTTCTGGATTAAAGAGTTTAAACGGACCCAAATGTAGATCCGAATCCGTCAGAGTTTAAAACCTGCGGCGGTTCTAAACCCAGAAGCTTTAAATCCCGGATCTGGATTTTTGGATAAGATGAAAGATCCGATGACTCTTTTTGTGTTTTTTACGTGAAGCTCAGAACCCATCAGAGATGTTCTAACCGGTTAGAACCGGACCTGGAGAAAAGATTATCAGAGGGATCCACTATCTACACTCTCCAGTGGATCGGGCAGTGAGTCGTCAGTGGTGGTCCGATCACTGCCCCTCTTCTCCAGGCTCCCAGATGCTGTCCATGGAACACCTGGTTCAGATCCAGTTCTGTACATTCCATCCTCAGAACTGGAATCGGTCTTCAGTCATTGTTCCTTTTCTTTCATGTCAGTTCGGCTGCTTTAAACTGCCCTGTTCTGGGAACATAACCGGGCCGTCCAGGACATCGTCAGAGGCGGTCCACCAGACCCTGAAAGTTCTCTAGTGTCACTTCCTGTCCAAAGCGTCTATTTTAGCTTCTGCTGAACGATAAGGCAGCCTGGCGGATCCGTCTGGACCCGTCTGGACCCCTTTGGACCCCTTTGGACCCGTCTGGAGGTGAAATCCGAGGACATAATTAGTCTGTGAATCAAATAATCTGACATCAGATAAGGTTCTGTTCTGGATGAAAGTACACCGGGTCCTCATTAGAACCCAAACAGCCGATAAGAGCCGGGCTCCATTAGTGAGGACCGCCGAGAGACGCCCAAAAAACATCCCTCTATTTTTAACTCCCGCCCCTCGATCTTCACCGCCAGATACTCCGCCAACAACTTCCTCCGGGGCGGAGAGCTTTATTTTGAAAGACCTCCTTCTTCTTCCTGTGTTTTCCTGCCGCATGATTTCATCGATGATGTTCATCCCTCAGCGTCTCCAGCAGCCGTTGACCTTTAACCTTCAACCGTGGGCCTCGCCGTCGGTGCCGGACAGTAAACGTTTGTTTCTCGTGAGTGGGTGTGGGATCCAGCCCGGCTCGGGTTTCTCCCCCTGTGGGCGTGGAGCTGCTCGCTGAAAGCTTCTCTTCCTTGTTTTGATTGTGAGCGGGCGGAGGTCCGGACCGGGTCTCCAGGATGCTGGGAAGTCTGAGCGCGGACAACATGTCAACGCGGGACACGGAGCGTAGAGACTGGCGACGGCGGCCGATTACACAACTGCCAAACACATCCATCAGAGTCCGACGGTGTCGTCCTCCGTATGCAATTATAAGTATTTGGATGAAGAGTACTCGTTAGCAGAGTACTCGTTAGCAGCGGTGGAGGATTCACATGTTTTAGTAAAGTAAAAGTATAAATACCACACTGTAAAAATTCTTACTGTCGCAAGTAAAAGTACATGTGATAATACTGGGGTTAATGTATTTAAAGTAGAGTAAAAGTATTCATTAGCAGTGATGGAAGGAAAGTATTAAGAGTAATGAAAGGAGTTAAAGTACTAATACCACACTGTAAAAATACTCGATAATGAAAAAAAGTAATTGAAAATGTTATTTCATCAAAAGCTTGTAATTATAAGCAGAATAAGAAGTATATATTATATTGTACTCATGTCTTGTACTGGAGTTAAAGTACTAATACCACACGGTAAAAATACTCTGTTACAAGAGAAAATCAGGTATTGAAAGTGTGTAACTGTGATATGAAAATAAAGTACATCATTTATTCAGATCCTTACAGGAGGAAAAGTACTTGAACCTACACTGTAAAAGTATTACATTAGAGTAAAAGTACTCTTTGCTGTTTGTCCTGAATTTGAAATGCAACTTTAGTAAAACTTTTTAATCAAGTTTAAGTATTTGGATAAATATTCAGATCCATTACTGGAGTAAAAATATTAATACCAAAGATTAAAAGTACTCGATTACAAGTAAAAGGTGACTGACGCACAGGTAGGCAACGTTGATCAGGACATTCAATTTAACTTTGTTAAAATCTGAGGAAAACAAAAAACAGACAAAACTGCATTTACTTTTAACAACTTCAATTTAATAATCCTTTTAATTTGGCGAGTTTTGTGGCAAATTTCCCCCCAACTTTCGTCACGCCGAATCTTCGTCCTCAAGGGAACCTGGGAAAGTCAACCGATGGCGAGTCCCTCGGTCTGATGACATCACGACTGAAGACGAAGACAAAGTTTTTATTATAGAAGGACGGTTTATTGTAGATTAAACGTAATCAGGTTAAACCCGACAGACGGACATGAGACAATTTAAGATAATATGATAATAAAGATAAGACGGGACAACGGATAAGATTTCACTCAACTCGTTTTCAAATACCTTATAAACATATTATAAAACACAAACATAATATAACATTATTATTTTCAATAAATATAGAACTGACTCTGAATCCGATCCCCTCTAAACTCTTAAACGCTGAAGCTGTGAGACGGCAGAAAGTCGCTTCATCGTCTCACTGGAATAATCGAGGACGGATGAAAATAACACCCTCTGTTCTTTCTGCATATTTCACAGTTTCCTTATGTGTTTCCTTGTGTGTTTCCTTAAGTGTTTCCTTGTGTGTTTTCTTATGTGTTTCCTTGTTTGATTCCTTATGTGTTTCCTTGTTTGATTCCTCATGTGTTTCCTTGTGTGTTTCCTTATGTGTTTCCTTGTTTGATTCCTTATGTGTTTCCTTGTTTGATTCCTCATGTGTTTCCTTTATTGTTTCCTGATGTGTTTCCTTTATTGTTTCCTTATGTGTTTCCTTGTTTGATTCCTTATGTGTTTCCTTGTTTGATTCCTCATGTGTTTCCTTGTGTGTTTCCTTATGTGTTTCCTTTATTGTTTCCTGATGTGTTTCCTTTATTGTTTCCTTATGTGTTTCCTTTATTGTTTCCTTATGTGTTTCCTTGTTTGTTTCCTTATGTGTTTCCTTGTTTGTTTCCTGACGTGTTTCCTTTATTGTTTCCTTATGTGTTTCCTTGTTTGTTTCCTTATGTGTTTCTTTTTTTATTTCCTCATGTGTTTCCTTGTTTGTTTCCTTGTTTGTTTCCTTATGTGTTTCCTTGTTTATTTCCTCATGTGTTTCCTTGTTTGTTTCCTTATGTGTTTCCTTGTTTGTTTCTTCAAGTGTCTCAGTGTTTGTGTCCTCATGTGGTTCCTTGTTTGTTTCCTTATGTGTTTCATTGTTTTTCCCTCGTGTGTTTCCTTGTTTGTTTCCTTATGTGTTTGCTTTATTGTTTCATTATATGTTTCCTTGTTTGTTTCCTTATGTGTTTCCTTGTTTGTTTCTTCAAGTGTTTCCTTGTTTGTTTCCTTATGTGTTTGCTTTATTGTTTCCTTATGTGTTTCCTTTATTGTTTCCTTATGGGTTTCCTTGTTGGTTTCCTCATGTGTTTCCTTGTTTGTTTCCTCATATGTTTCCTTGTTAGTTTCTGATTTATTTCCTGGTCTGCTTCCCGGTATATTTCCTCCTTTGTTTCCTCTTTCCTTTCCTTCTAAATCTTCACACGACAGAGATACCGGAGAAGAAAAATGAAGAAACGCCAAAAACAAAGTTTAGAAAAAAGCGGAACGTCGGACTCCAAACGTAAAAAAACAAAAAAATCTTGCTGCCAGAGGTGGACAGCAATTAACTTATTTAGTAGTGTGAGTAGTGGATATGAAATAAAATGGGACGTTATCGCGTTGAACTCTAGAGGGGGGTCCTCAGGGACCAGAAGGGGACCCTAAAACTGGACCATCATCAGGGCCCAAAGGATTTATGAAGAGATAAACGGACCCACCCGTCCCCTGAGGGGGAAAACTATTATTATTATTATTATTGTAAAGTTTTATAAATGGAAAAATGATTGATTGTAATTCTATCAACAGTAAAATCGTCAGATTCTTAATAAAAACTTGGTACGTCGGGTTTTTAGAACAAATTTGTTCGTAAGAACTGTCGGCTGAATGAGGCCCTTTGTTCTGAAACTGTTTACGTCACCGGCTACCCATAATCCCCTTCTCCTGTGGGACGGTCTGTTCTTGCTGCCCCCGTCAGACTGAGGCGTGATGCATGAATATAGAAAAGATAAACGGGTTCATTGAGTCCCGACCCGTAAACTTACTGTCTCTCCGCTGCGTCTGATTGAGTTAAAGATCGGATTATGCGAATGATTTCATCGCGTGTTGTTTGTTGGTGCACTGAGCATTCTTTCCTTTTTGGAATCTGGGTTTAAAAAAGTGAATGGGAATCACGAGGAGGGGGAAGAAGAGGTTTTGAGCCGGCTCTGGCGGGGGGACGTCTCAGGCCCACCGGGGTTAACCGGACCCTCTTTGAAGTCCGGACATCAAACATTCTATTCATCTAAAGGGGCACAAACTAAACGATCGACAGAATTTTGTGTCTTAATCTCGATACATGAAAACTTAACACCCACATTCTCCCTCTCATCTGTTTCTGTGTGTCGGATTTGTCCACTAGAGGGCAGTGATGAGAAGTGATGAGTCAACATTTGAGGATCAAAAGTTCCTCAATGTTTTGATCAAAGTGTTTCCTGTAGCTCCGCTGCGTTTCTCCACATTTTTCCTGGTTTTGTTCTCCGTGTTTTCAAAATGGTTTCGTCGCATCTTCAGTTTTGTTCACTGGAGGTGGAAAACCATCACACACCTGTACTAGAAAAGTTTTACAAACTTTATTTGGAAACCAGCGTCACAGATCTGTCAATCAATTGTATTTTATTTGTTTGTGGTTTCCTGTTCCTTTTTCTTGTGCGTCCCAATTGTTTTTCTTCGGGTTTTCCTGTTTGTCTCTTTCTGCTTTCCTGTTTGTTTCCTTGTGGTTTTTAGTTTGTTTCTTCATCTCTTCCTGTTTGTTTCTTCATCTCTTCCTGTTTGTTTCTTCATCTCTTCCTGTTTGTTTCCCAGAGGACGGGTTCCATTCAGGAATATTGTGCTACTGGTGAAACCTATGAACCAATCTTCTGACGACGTTTTTTTTTTTGAAGCGATGCGAGGGGGTCCAAGTCTTTTTCACAGACCCGTAAATCAGGCAGTGCTCTACTGAACGAAGCTCCGTGACGTCATTGAACGCATCGCGGCATGAAGAAACGCTGATTTCTTCGTTTTAGCTCTTTGTCTTCAAACAGTCACATTCTAGGATTGTGCTTAATCGGCAGAAATGATCGGGTTAAACCTGATGTGTTCAGGATCTCAGGAGAAACCAGAACCAGGCGCAGCTCTCCTGTTGTTTGTTGTCGCCCGATGGACTCCTTCCCAGAATTCCTTGCGTGCAGACTCGATTCATAAACGGAATCCGTGTAAAACTGGATTTTTGACATTTATCAACTGTTTTTTATCTTGCGGTGGAGGAACTTCCACCTCGTTTCATCTCCGTCCGTCCTCACCTCCCTTTCAACGAGGTTTCACCTTACCAATCAAACGTCTGCGCGTTAACGTCAACATGCGGTCGCCTCTGGACCCGATACGGTCCAATTATCAGCCCTCTGCGGCGCGCCGAGCCAACTTCTGCTGGAGTAATCAGATCTGCGGTCAGCGCTTAGCGGGTCCAGCTTCCTCCTCCTGCTGTTACCGTGTTTCTGTTCCTGCTGGGTTCTCCCCGCTAACGTCTCCACGCACACATCATCATCATCATCATCATCATCATCGCCGCCGCCATCATCTTCAGATTGTGTGGCCCGCTGACGTCTCTGGAGGTTCAACTGCTCTCAGAGCTCGGCGTGACGTTTGTTTGGATTGTTCGCTAAGAGACGCGGCGCAAACAAACAAGGAAAGGATCGATTTAAAGGGACAGTTCACACAAAATCCCCGCAACTGGTACCGACTCCAGGAACGAACGGTGGGAGTTACGGGCCGAAGCGGATTACAACAGACAAAAGAGGAACTTCCAGCGTGTGACGAAAACGGCAAACGTGACTTAAGATGCTTTAACGAATAATGGAATAAAAATAAAGGAAAATAAAGAGAAGGTTCAGAAATAAGCCTAAAAAAAAAAAAAAGAGAAAAAGATCGGTTTAATTTACGGTAAAATTCCAGCAGCTGAGGTTGTCGGAAACTTGCTGTTAAAAAATACAGTGACTAAAAAACGTAAACATGTTTACGGTTTAAAGGGACGGCTCATAAAATTATCCATTTTATTTTACCTTCAAATCAAAATGATTTCATTTATGCAATGTTTTTAGCATCTTGTTTACTGTAGAAACAAAAATATTTTGTTGATAATACTTAAAGTTTATTTTTATACTGGGTTTTTAAATGTGAATACCTGCAAAATCTGTAATTGTGACAGAATAATACTTTTACGGTAATTATGGACATTATGGCATTTTTTTATAATTTTTTTATAGTATAATTCTGTATTATCCAAATATTTTATCATGAAACTGAAGTTATTTACAGTTTTCTTTATTTAGGAAAATTCCACATGCCGACTAGAGTCATATACTGTTTTGAATTTTACAGTCTTTTTTCTGTTATTTTTATAGATGTCTTTTTTTTTACAGTGCGGCTTCGTGTCATTGTAAACTCTTGGACATTTTTTACGGTCATTTTTTTTTTATTACTGTAAAAACAAAATGAACCAAATATTTATATAACTTTAAAATTACTGGCTACCTGGGGTGGGAAGTAACAGAGTGAAAATACTTCACTATTATACTTCAGTACACTGTAAAAAACAAAAAAACAAACAAAACAAAAAAAAGAGACTGAAATGCTAAGCTAGGCTTCTGAAGGCTACGATTCGTCCAAGGACGTCCTCCTTGGAGTATCACTTCCTGTGTTTTGGCCAATAGCGAATCAGCATTAAAATAAAATAAAAAAAATCCCACCTCCAGAGGAAGGGAGTGAAGTCTGTCCTCCTCTGCTCTCCACTTCACACAGACGGCCTTTCACCTCGCTGACCCGTCGGTCAGCGAGTTAAAATCATTTCATAAAATGATACTGAAATTTGGGTAATGGTTTATTTTCCTCCGCTGCGTCTCACGTATTCCTACGTCTCCTCACGTATTTCACGTCCAATCAGATCATCTCGCCATCAGTGTCTCCGCCTTAACCTCAACAACAGCAAAATGAAACTCCTCCCATCATGGAAACACTTTAAAGAGTGTAAAAAAAAAAAGTACAGAAAGCGTTCTTGTACTTTACTTTTTGTTGTTACTTTGAGGAGAAACAGGAAGTGAGTTCTGCCGCTCACATTGTCCCCCCGCCCCCCCCCCCGCCGGGCCCGGTCGTCTCCTCGGAGCTGCAGACGTCTCCTGAAAACCACAAGTCTAAACACACTTAGCCCCGCGGCCGGCCACAAAAGCCCGCTGTTCACCTCCGCCTGACCAACATGCACCCGTTCTGTTTAGAAAATAACCCTGCGGTCCAAAGAACACAGCCCACTCCACCGCTGGAATAAATCTCAATTTCCCTCAGCCACTTTCTTCGTTTAGCCGTTATGTCATGAATCGCGTCGGAGACGGCGAGCGCGGGGGTCGGCCCGGCAGGAGGAACCGTCGACGGCGAGCGTCGGGCGGCGAGGAGAACTCGGCGGCGGGCTCTCGCTGCCATCATTATTCCCGCGCTCAGCACACCCACGTCAAATTTAATGGAGCTGTCAGAGGAGGCTGAGGTGTGGTCGCGGCCATTTTCCAAATAATTACCCTCCGCAACAGAGACGTTATTGTGTCCCACGCCGGGCCTCCCTCAACGAGGCGAAGTGCGCCCGGCGCAGCTGCAGTCGCTCCGCGCGCTGTTTGGACTCCGCCGTCGTCGTTTATGCTTCTAAATACTTCCCTCCGAACCCGTTTGGAGGAAAAACTGTGCAGGGATAATGAGTGGAAAGATGCCTCCGCTTCAGAACCCGCTCCGCTGCAGAACCAGAACCCCCCCCCGTCCGTCCGTGACATCCAAACCAGTCAGGACGCTCCTCCAGGAGTCAAACGGCCATGTTGTCTTACGTAACCGCTGGCTGAACGAGACGTCACCTCGTCCTCTCCGGGTCTCGGGTTACGTCCCGGAGCGCTCGCGGATCGGTTCTGATGCGGGAGAACCAGTCGCTGCATTCTCTCTGGAAACATAAAAACGAAAAGTGACCTCATGTTATAAAAAAAAAAAAAAAAGCAAAGAAAGGTAATCAAAAACAGACAAACAGGGTCGACGGTACCGCAGAACTTTACTGTTGTCTACACACCCCTATTTTTACCCCACTGCATTACTTTACTGTCCTCCACTGCATTCCTTTAATGTCCTCCACTGCATTACTTTAATGTCCTCCACTGCGTTTTTTTTTACTGTCCTCCACTGCATTACTTTAATGTCCTCCACTGCATTACTTTAATGTCCTCCACTGCGTTTTTTTTTACTGTCCTCCACTGCATTACTTTAATGTCCTCCACTGCTTTCCTTTACTGTCATTTGATAAACATGTCTTCAGTTATTTCGGTAAAAATATTCATGATCCTGTTTTTATTTGAGTTTTTTTCTGTTTTAATTCTTTCATTGGGTCATTAAAACGTTTATTTAATGTTCAATTATTTTTCCCTCCAGATGATGGTTTGATTTCTTCCACCTGGTTGCAGTTGCTGACGTTGCTCCGCCCCCTGATGCCGTGATTGGTCGTTTGGACTGACGACCTCCACCTGTTTGACCTTCACCGACTCTGGATCTGTTGCTCCTCCTCCTCCAATCAGCTTCATTGAAACCTACAAACATGAATGTAAACATCTCCGTGAGATCTGACGTTTGGGATTCTGACCCAGAACTCTGACCCCGGACCGGCGGCAGGCGGTCTGACCCTCAGACCCGTTTCCAACAGGAAATACCTCGGCGAGGTCCTCCTGCCCCGCAGACAAAGACCAGAAACTCTGAGTCACTCACAGAGTTTCGGTTCAGGAGCCGCCGACCTCCAGAACTCCAATCAGAGAGAAAGAAAAACACAGTCAGAGAAATAAATCGGATAAAAACAAAACAAAACGGAATAATTAAAAAAATAAATAAATAAAATAGATGGAAACCAATTTAAGTACATTTTTCCAAAAAAACTTGATTTTAAAAATCTTTAAAAAAAATTAAAGATTGAACTCTCCTTAAATGTGAAAAATAAATAAATCTATTATTCTAAAACAAAACTAAAAAACAAAAAAAATCCAAGAAATGGTCGCTAAAAAAAATTCAAATAAAAAAACTGAGAAATTAATTGTATTTAAAGCATAAAACAATAATTCCAAAGTTGATCATAAATTAAGTTTTAAGTCAAATTATGTTATTACATATAACATAATTATGTTGTATTTTATATAGAAATAAATTAAACAATTATGCAAAACATAATAATAAAATGAGGTTAAGAAAAATATATATAAAAAAAAAGAAATAAAAAAATTAAGGTAAAAAAAATAAAATTAAGCATTAAAAATAGAGATTATATTTTAGGAAAATACATCAAATAAAGAATACAAATCACATGACATATTTAAATTACATTGAAAACATGAATAAAAACAAATAACTAATATCCAAAAACCAAAAAATGTAAGTAAATAAAAATGTAAACAGCAAAAATAATCATCGTAATAATAATTATTCTTTATCACATAGTCATACTGTATAAACCTACACACCAGTAACCACTGGAAGAATAAAATAAACAGTTGAGTAAATTATTTATTTAGAATTTTGGTTTGCATTGAGCAATTTTGCATCAATCTTTATTTTTTTTAATTTGAACTTAATTTACTTTATTTCGTATCTTTAATGTAATGCTTCTATTGTATTTGTTTTTTAGTTTCGTTTGCATGTTCAATTCTGACTTTAATATATCATTTATTATTTTAATCTATATTTAAATCATCTCTATTTAATTCATTTATCCTCAATTAGCTTTTTTTTTACATTGTCATTGACCTCACTTTTTTATTATTCATTTTTTTACTTTTTCTATCACTGTTTACTATTTTTTGCTGCAATTCATTTTCCATTCATTAGTTTATGCTTTAAATAGTTTGTATTTTTATTTTTACTCCATATTTCTTGTAAACTATCTAAAACATTTTTTTTTTTTTAAATTAGTTTTTATATTTCTTTCTCTCATATAGATTCATTTTTCCTTTTCTTTGTGTTTTCCTACAGCTCAATCTTTAAATTCTGCATCTTCATTAATTTCCTTTTATTGGATAATTTACTTTAAAAAAAGTTTTTCCATCTTTATTTCCATAAACTTTTCTAGATTAAACCTCCACCCGGCTGCGATGAGGTCGCCGCCCTGTGGTCCTTCCTCCATCGGGGGGCGCTGTGTGCAGCTGAGGCCCAGCTTCCTGGGTCTCCCGGTGAACGTTACATAATTCTTGGAAGCTTGCGTTGAGTGGCGGCGTGGAAAAATCAGTCGACGCTGCCTCGCCGTCGCACCACCGTCACAAGCCGCCGCCTCTGATGGCGAGGAGCTCCGCAGGAAACGTCTCTGAAATCTGTGACATAAAGTTAGCGAGGAGTTCGTCTGCCAGGCTTGTCAGATTTTTACAGTCCACTGGAAGACGTTCAGGATAAAAAAAAAGAAAAAGAAATCCACCCTCTGCGGTTAACGCTCGGAAATTAACTGAGGGAGTAAATAAAAGTTAGACGCTGGAGGGGAACGCCAGGAAGAGGCCGTGACGTAAAACCCTCTCCTCAGTCCTGCGGCGAAACATCGCCGGCTCCAAGAACCGTTTAAGTATAACAGCAGTGACTGTTTGTTTCTCCGATCGGACCCAAAATCCTGCCCCGGCTGACGGCTGCGGGAATAAAGAGCATTCATCCCCCCAGAGCTTCACGCCTAGATCTTCCTCCTGCAGCCAGACTGGAGATCCGTCTCTGGCGTCACTCTGCTGGAATTTTGTCCCACTCGTCTTCGCAGGGCCGCTTCAGCGTCGCCACACCGGAGCGTCTTCATCTAGAAAACTGCTGAGATCTTCTGGAGTCCGTGCTGCGGCGGCCATGACACCAAAAAAGGAAGACGCCTTTAAGGATTCAGTAAAACGCTGACACGGACAAAAATCAAATATCACATTATTCTTCACCAATTAACTTCAATATTGTGACGAAAATTGTGGGCAGGGGGCAAAATCTAAATGTCGGCGTAGGAGGGGGCGACCAAGGAGGTTATTTTTCACAATTCTCTCTCTTATATCGATTCGATGTCGTCATGGAAACATCGACAAACAGCTCCATCCGAAAAACAAAGAAGAAAAGAAAAGTTGATTCAAGTTCCTCGTCAAACACGACATTTTACTTGACTGCATTTGAACACACCTCGATGACGATGACGTCATCGCGACTCTTCCGGCCCCCCCCCGAAACTGGTCCTTACTGAACAGACACTGAAGGCATCGTGCGACGCATCCCAATGTGATCTGCTGCTGGCGGCTACGTTAGCATGCGTTAGCTATGTTAGCTTCGTTAGCACGACTGCCGATGGCAACAGGTGACATTTGTTTGATTCTGTTTGTCGCTTTTTAGGAACAAAATGAGAATAAAATAACACGTGATCTCGAGACGAGGACAAAAAGCGTCCGGCTCAGGGCCGCGTCGTTGGACGGACGCGGCGTTTCTAATCGGGACGGTCGTCCACTCCCGTCGCCGCCTCAACGGCTCACAGCTGTTTAAGTGTTAAAAGGGGGCCTACATTAGACATAATGTTCTGGCTGATCGTGACAGAAGAGAAGAGTCACGTGACTGAATATTATTTTAGTTGAGGACCGGGAGCGAAGGTCCGCTGGTTAAAGGGTCCATTAATAAATGGACGCCCTAAAACTTCGCTGTGTTTCAACGCCGGCCTGAAAACCGACGTCTGTAAAACGTTTGTTGATTCAGTTTTCGGTATCAGAAAGCGTCCGAGAGGAACATCAATCACCTCGACACCCGACCTCCTCCTCTTCCTCCTCCTGTGGACCTGTGGAAGGAGGAGGAGGAAGCGCCGCAGCGTGGGCCGACCGCGACTCCTCCGTCAGGTCCAGGCCTCCCCGTAAAACAGGAGACGGCAGCGGCAACCCGGAGAAGAAGGAAGCCGGAGGCTCCTCCTCTTCCTCGTCTTCCTCTTTGAGCTGGCAGAAGCTATTAATCATCCCGGCTGTGGAGGTCGTTGTAGAGAGAGGCCTTCTGTTTCAGGGACCGCCGCCGTCTTGTTTAACGGGACAACGCTGCCAAGAAACACTTCCTGGGACTGAAGAGAGGATTTTAGTTTTTTCCCGACGACAGCAGAGTCTCCGACGTTTGATTTAAAAGATCGTCGCGGGTCGGAACATCAAACAGTCGGGAGAGTTAGGAGCAGGAAATAAATTCAGACAATTTGTTATTAGGCCGGAGAGGATGAGGTTACCATGGCAACCGCCGTTCTAGTAAATCCATTAAAAAAAAAAGGTATTGGACGTCATATCGGTCAAATATAGGACATTTATCATTATTATAATTATTATTATTTCCGTTTGTTAATAAAAAATGGCAAAAAAAACCAACCCAATATTAAATACTAGACAGAGATTGTTAGAGGAGCAAGTATTGGACCCTGCGGGACGCCACGAGAGAAATTAAGCCGAGGTTTTCACTCATGTTGGTTTCAGCAGGATAACTGCCGGATTCTGAGATGAAAAGTTAATATTTCTGGATGAAAAGTTAATATTTCTGGATAAAAAGTTAATATTTCCGGATAAAAAGTAAATATTTCTGGATGAAAAGTTAATATTTCCAGATAAAAAGTAAACCTTTCCGGATAAAAAGTAAATATTTCCAGATGAAAGTTAATATTTCGGTATAAAAAGTAAATATTTCTGGATGAAAGTAAATATTTCCGGATATAAAGTAAATATTTCCGGATGAAAAGTTAATATTTACGGATATAAAGTAAATATTTCCGGATGAAAAGTTAATATTTCCGGATATAAAGTAAATATTTCCGGATGAAAAGTTAATATTTACGGATATAAAGTAAATGTTTCCGGATAAAAAGTAAATATTTACGGATGAAAAG
>VRLP01009182.1:0-13697 GCA_009660295.1 Lophius piscatorius
ACACAGGTAAGATGTTGTTAGATTCTCTAACACAGGTGAGGTGTTGTTAGATTCTCTAACACAGGTGAGGTGTTGTTAGATTCTCTAACACAGGTGAGATGTTGTTAGATTCTCTAACACAGGTGAGATGTTGTTAGATTCTCTAACACAGGTAAGATGTTGTTAGATTCTCTAACACAGGTGAGGTGTTGTTAGATTCTCTAACACAGGTGAGGTGTTGTTAGATTCTCTAACACAGGTGAGATGTTAGATTCTCTAACACAGGTGAGGTGTTGTTAGATTCTCTAACACAGGTGAGATGTTAGATTCTCTAACACAGGTGAGATGTTGTTCTATTCTCTACATTGGCTCCCTGTAAAATCCAGAATAGAATTCAAAGTCCTCCTCCTTACTTATGAAGCTCTCAGCAACCAATCATATATCAAAAACCTCATAGTCCCATATCATCCTAATAGAACGCTTTGGTCTCATTCCTCGTTTCTTCCCTTTGTTCCCTGTTCAAAGGCTTTTAGGGGAGTTGTTACTGACCCAGACTGAGGGTCTCAGGACAGAGATTGTTGCTGCATGTATAGATTTTAAAGCCCATCCAGGTAAATTGTGATTTTGGGCCGTACAAATAAAATTGACTTGACTTGACCTCATTTCCAAATCCATAAAGAGAAATTCCTTCCCATACAAAGATATTAAAGACTCTCAGCAGAAAGATATCTCAAAGCGGTGTGATCAATAGTTTGATTCTTATTAGGACATTTTATAGACACAAGTGTTGTTATGCTAAATCCGCCCCATTATGAAAATGAAATTGCACTATTATATAAAATCCTAAAGAAGATTAAACAAAGTACCACTAGTAGGCACTAGTGGTACTTTGTGATCTTGCCGCAGAATTGAATTTGCTTTAGACCTTGTACAGCACTTTAATTTACCTGGGTCCTCTTTTTTTTTTCTTTTCTATTTATTTAGCTTGTATTTTTATCGATACTTGTTATTCAGCCTTGTATATATCGTTGAAGGTGTAAATATATTATGTTAGGGTAATGGTCAATTGGACCATTTTGAGATTTTCTTATTTCTCCTTGTTTTTAATAAAGTTTAAAAACATTCATGCTCACGTTCACACCTGCGGACGTTTGAGCCTCCGACTCACCTGTACTGCATGTTTTCAGAGTGTGGGAGGGAAGCTGGAGACTCCGCAGCGAACCCACACAAACAGCAGAACATATAACCATCCATATTATATACCATCCATATAATAAATGACAGATTTTAAAGTTAATGCTTTTATTTTGTTTAAATAGAATTGGAATAATTAAAATAAAAGAATGAAGCCCTGAGATGAACTGGCAACTTGTTCAGGATGTTCCCCGCCTCTCACCCAGTGTCAGCTGGGATAGGCTCCATCCCCCATGGATATTAGGAATAAAAGAAGGAGTCCATATCCTTTGTTTATTATCATTTTAATAAAATAACAATGCAAAACATATGCTGCATGATCATTTTTAAAAATGTCCATCCCTGATCTACATAGCCTCTTTATGATATAGAACGGTAGAGTACAAGACAAAATAGATGCTATAATCATTTACTTGAATTAGTTCTTTATAGAATAGTGGGACGTCATACACACACACACACACACAATAATAATTGAGTGTCATGAAAGCGATCCAAGCGTCCATCGGGTGAGAAAGAATGGTTTTCCTGTCTTCTTCTCTCGTCTCTCCTGTATTACTGGATCATTTTACCTCTTTGGCCTCGTGAAGATTTTTTAATTGCAGAAAGGTATAAAAAATCACTCTTTGGTTGAGATGGTCAACAAACATTTTCATTTGGTTGCCATGTGTGACGTGTAAAGATGCTTTATATTAGGGTTCTCAACCCAAATTGGTTAGGAAGCAGTCACCTGTAGGACAGAATTAGGTCCTGAACATGTGGTCTATGTGGGCTGGAAGAACCCGGTCTGAGGGTCCTAAACAGCAAAGACACTGTTCTGACCCAGGTGAGTGAAACAATCATAAGTCAAGTTTCAGTCCTGCAGCGACAGAAGCTCCAGCTTGTGCCGGACAGTTTGGAAACGTAGAGTCCGCCCCCGATGTGCTTTCATCTCGCTGTGAGGGCTTTGCTACAGCATCGGCGGCGTCCTGCCACAGCCCACTGCTGCGAGTGACACCCCGCCGCTGTAAGTACCCTTGCTGGCAGAAGAGCGGAGGCTTGCGGTGGGTAAGAGATGAACGAAAACAGGATTCTAAAAGACAGGAGAGAAGACAGGAATGAGCCAAACCTCCTCCGGTGATGCCGGCACACCTTGTGGATTTTGGTGGGTTTTCAGCACAATTGTTCCAGGTGTGAATTTTGAAAAGCTTCATCCTCTTCATAGACAAACCAACGCGCCCAAATAGGATGTAGACCTACTAGAGCTTATATTTCTTGGTTCACCTAGTCCTACTGTTATAATACACTGATTTCTGAGGAGTATTTTAATTCATATTTATATAATCCATTAGAGATCGGACTCTTTCCCTTTTCTTTAAATTTACATATATTTTATTCTTTTACTCAATTGTACATTTGTATTTTTATTTCTTCATTGTATTTCTTAATATATGTATGTATATATACATGTATGTCCATCCATCCCTCCATCCATCCATCTCTCTCTCTCCATCCATCCATCCATCCATACATCCATCCATCTATCTATCCATCCATACATCTCTTCTCTCTCTCTCTCTCCATCCATCCATCCATCCATCCATCCCTCCCTCCCTCCCTCCCGGCCTCAGATCTCCAGACAGAACTCTGCCTGCTGCTCCAGAGTCCTGCCTCAGGACCAAAGGTGACCGGTCTGTTTGGGTCAGGACCCCCCAGCTCTGGAACTCCCTGCCCGAGGAGCTGATGCTCCAGAATCAGTGTCATCCTTTAAGACACTTCTTCAAACACGTCTTTTCAAGAAAGCTTCTCAGTAATCTCATCTCCCAGCTGGTCTCTGTTGGTTCTGTTTTTCTTTCATTGTTGGTTTTTATAATTCCTCGTATAATAGTGTAAAGTATTTTGTTACTTTGTTTTGAGAATATTGTTTTTTCACAAATGGGATTCATTATTTTATGATGATTATTATAACGTTATCTCTCTATTTGATCGTATTCAAATATTCTGGCATTTAAATATAGTTTGAAAGACAAAAAACGTTACATTAATTATATATAATAAGCAGCTCTGCCACAGAGACAGACAGCAATGCTAGCCAGCTACATGTGTGGAGGGTTACATTTAAGCTTTATTTAAGTTATGCTCCAGAGCGGGAGAGATGGGATGGACCTGGGTCATTTTTTCTTTCTCTCTTCTCCCTGTTTTTGAAGAACTTCCCAGCTGCATTATTTAGCGGGACACATGCGTGCATCGTTACCAGCATAGAAGGCCCTCAGGTCCGTCTGCACGCAGTGCTCCAGGAAGCGCCGCAGGGGCTGGATATGAGATTTGGGGGCTTCCCATTCTGTGAGGAAGTCCTCGACCATGTGATGAAGCGTTTCGGGCCTCGGTAACGTCCAGCCGCGGGGACGGAGTTTCATTTCTCTCTCTGAAAAAAAAACACGCAGATTTACACCAACCTTGTTCGACATAGTTCCGTTTCACTGGAAGTAAAACCTCGCGGTTGTATTTCCGCAGCAGTGGAGCCACAAACAGACCCATCCCACCCAGAGACTCTGGAACATGAAAGGTTCGCTCTGGTCCTTACAGCCTCTGAACCTTTGTGGGAAAAAAGTGTTTGACTTTCATATTGTATATTTTGTGTTTTATTTTGGGCGCCGGCAGAAGAACTCAAGTAAAAGTACCGGTACTTGTGTTAAAAAGATTCTGTTAAAAACAGAACACTCGTTTAAAGGACATTTCTAGCAGCTGATCAGGTCCAAACCTGACTGATCCTTATGAAATTAATATTAACCTCACCAAGAAACAAATTGGAAAGATTATTACGTTTCATATTTTATTTCTTCGGGGCAAATTATTCATTTAGTATCTTTGACATTCTAAATTTTGCATTAAATGAAAAATAGCCGGGTCAAACTTACTATTTTACTTTTTAAAAGTAGAAAAATCATACTTGTAAAATAGTTTCATGATGAAATTTAGTATTTCATTGAAAATAGTCGTTTTTTTATTTGACCGTTATTAAACCTTTTTTCGCTCGTATTAAATGACATCATTCTGTTTATTAAGTCCTCACATACTTTAATATGCCAAAGAAATCCTTTATTATGAAAGAAGACTTTCTCTCTAGCTATGATTAATGCCTCCTCCTCACTGGCCACTTGGACATGTGGTGTCCCTCAGGGCTTCATCCTTGGCCCCTTCCTCTTTAGCATCTATATGCTGCTCCTGATTCGTGTTCTAAACAGGTTCAGTCACATCTTTCAATAAGAACTTCTGACTATTAATGATCTCAACCCAACAGTTGAGCAGGACATTAAAGGGTTAATGTAATATTTATTTGTAGACTGTAGACCTCTGGAGAGAGAAGCAGTCACTTCCTGCCTTCCCTTTGTGGCCGAGCTTCTTGCACATTTTTCCATGGATTTTTTTCCTCTCACACACCGATAAATCATCTTTCTTATTGTTCTGTCCATTTAAGTTGAAATCAGTTTTGATGTCTGAGAGTTTGGAATAATGCCAAATAAAAATAATAGACGTGTTTTGAAAAGTTCCGATATTTATGCATAAATGTTTGGGGTTCAAGTAAAAATCTGGCATCTTCATTCTAAAAATCCCCAAAAACTGTACAAAGTACAGTAACAAAGTATTTGTATTCCACCTCTGCTTAAGGTTCATAAACAGGTTTGTGTTCATGTATCCAGCAGTTCCATGCCCGCTGTTCCAAACACAACGTTCACGTCCGCATGTGTGACTCCGGTCCAGTCACCCAGTTCAGATAAGCGAGATGACCTTCAGTGAACCTGAAAAAAAATGACATGCCAGGTCTCCCTGCTCACATTCAATATGTAAATGATCTTATCTGTGACAAAGTCGAACCGAGAGTGTCCCACAGGTCCGTCCTCTAACCTGCCATCTACTTTGGGTTCATGTCTCCGTTGACTTCTGAAACTCTGTAACTGGTTTTACTCTGGACCAAAGGAGAAAATGATTTGTTCATTCCTCATAGAGAGAATTAGCCAACACACATCCCTTCTTCAAGAAAGGAATGCAGCGACATATTTCTAGAGGAGGACAACTGACCCAAGGGTTCAAAGGATGGTCAGAACGAAAGGATGGTCTTCAGAACAAAGACTAGTCTTTAATGATCATTGGGCGTCCATGACCCTTTGGTGGGTGAAGTGGGCCTTTTTCCTTCCTGAGACCGCTTTGTACAAACCACTGCTGTCCAAAACAACCCAAAACACCTGAAGTCCTGCTGCCATTTGAATAAGATAATCCTGACTTCACCTGTTAGTGGATGTAATGCTTTGGCCAATCAGTTTGTGATTCCAGTGAACAGTATCCAGAGAAAAACACACTGGCTCTGCCTGGAACAATAAGCAGCTTTTACAGAACATTAGAATATCAAGTGGAAGAGTTTGATATTATGTGTCTGAATTTTTAATTAGTTCTTGAATTCTTGGGTTCTAGCTGTGTTTAGTGAGGTCATAGTGACCTTTGGCCATCCAAGACCCCAAGAGGGTATTCATTTAAATTCCTTCAGGGCGCAGCAGAGATATCGTGATGTGAAAACAAGAATAGAAACAGACACAGGTAGACTGGACAGACAGGAGGGACGTCCACTCACCTGTGGGAAGTTTGTCATAGTAGTACAGAACAGGGTGCAGAAAGTTTGATAACCAAGCCTTGGTCCAATCGATTTTAGCTCGGTTCTTCCCCAGAAAGTCCACCTTCTTATTTTTCCCATACTGGAACACTAGAACTATCAGTCCATGTTCAGAGACCTCACGGCCGGAGAGAGAGGAGAAGTGAGGCAAGGCCTGGAGAGGAAACTCCTCCACGTATTCACAGTGGGAGCTTGGACAGGAGGAGAGACAAAAGGACAAAACCCTCACTGAGTATTTTCATTGGCATCACTAGGTCCGGTCCTGTAGTTCCCACAAACACAGGTGTGGATCCAGGCTAAAATATTCAATCATTTAAAACATATATTTCAAAAACAATAAGAATAATCGATATTTTGGAAATTATTTATATTCATCATAATATATGAATGTGTTTGCAAAGACTCAAATCCAGTTTTTCGGTTTCTCTCCCCATACACTCATAAGTTTTCTTCAGTTTTTGACAGAGACGTCGACTGACAGGCCGTAGAATCAAGATTGACAGCATGACAAACACTATCAACCGGACAAAACCCCCCCACCCCCACCAACGGTAGGTTTTTTGCATATACTGGATGCCATTACATTTTGTTCAAGAGTTCCTTTGTGGTTGGCGCTGGGTGCACAGTGGGCTGAACAGAGACGCTGAAGTGGAAGACAGGAGACGAGCGGCTACAGACTATTTGACAGATACTCAGCGAGTTTGTTGGAGTTGACAGTAGATTTAGAGGCTGGATATAACTCAGACATTAATGGAGGAGTCTGCATGGATTGTTCCTAAACTAGGGTACGATTGTGGCTTAGCGGAGGAGAGCGTAGCTGGTGGCTGCCAGAGCTGGCACAGAAAAGGCTACAGACACTAGGTTATACTGGGGAGCGATACGGTTGTTAACCTTTTATCGCCTGCTAAAATTTAAAGAGGAGACCCCTGTACAAGGCCAGGACATCTAAGATACCCCTTTTCCATTGGCAAGGAGCCAAACCAGAGCCACGCCATTACACTACTGTATAAAGTATGAGGTTCTTGGCTCTAGACCAGTAAAGAGTTGTTGCTTGTCTGGCACCAGTTTTGAGAGCCAGGAGCTGGAAAAGCAAAGAACTGGTTCTAAGTCAGGCTCTGGCTCCAAACTAGCCCTAGAACTAGCTTGGTAGAAACGGGGTAGGAGGGATTACTCTCCCTAGCTGACCTGGCAGTGTGATGGGGACGCATGATGAGTGACATGAGATCAGCAAAGGACAGTTAGCAAGTGAAAAACAACATGAGCTCACCCTTGGAGAAGTATGATGTCCCCCAGCACCTCAAACATTTGGTATATCCCAGAAGCCTCGCTGACGCGCTTCAGGATCCAGGACTGCAGCTGGGTTGTCAACAGTTTAGATGATGGCCAGCGGTTGCTATGGTAACGCTGTTCAAGCACACGATGTACAGCTCGCGCTGTGGTAGAAAACCCAAACAGGTTATTGAAATATCCCCTCGACTTTAAGACAAACCCAAGGGGAAAAAAAAGTTGTTTGTTTAAATACAAAGTTGCACAAGTGGGTACTGGTCCATGTGGCTGAATGTTCACGGGTCATGTGTTTGGTACTGTGCTGCAGCTGGCTCCAGAACAAGTAGACTCATTTGTGAGAGTGGTGGCAGAAAGGAAATTGAACTGATGGAAGACATTGACCTTTAACAGCGATCACTGCTCTGTGAAAGTATTCCAGGTAAAAGAACCTGTGACGGACTTGTACCTGTGTAACGGAACCCGTGGACGAAGCCGCCAGCAGATGAGCGGTAGTCTCTGGAGTGAGAGGCGGTGCCCAGCACAAACAGCCCCGGGGTGCTCTTCCCCTCATACCAGGCTGTCACCCCCGGCAACCTGCCTTTAGCATTTTGACTTTTGGGGGGGCAGGTAGAGCTGAGGAGATTGATTTTTCTTAGAAAACTGGACACTACGGAGACATTCGTTGACAGAATAATGTACAACTTATTTTAGTGTATGGTTATTGACCAATACAATAGGTCCACCATGTGACACAAATGCGTACCTGTCAAATATGCTGAAGTTGAACCGGAATCCGAGGCATCGAATCACTCGGTCGTAAGGCTTCCGCAGAGCGAAGTTGTCGATGTGGTGAGCTGGAAGCTCTTCTTCCCCCACCTCAGATCTGTTGGTCCGTCTCTGATGTTGTATAAACTTATTCACAGACACGTAGAACTTTCTCTCCTTCTTCTGGCCCGACTTCTTCCGGCCTTGTTCCTTCAGATGAGCGATAGCTATTCTGTCCAGTTTGATCTCCACCAGCCCATCGAGGGATTTCAGCTGGTACGTGTCGAGAACATCGTTATTCACAGCCCTGGAAGCAAAGATGGAGTTTTAAGTGCTGGTGGATCCAAGGTACGCAAATGATCGGATCATTTGCGTACCTTGGATCCTTGGTACCTTGGATCCTTGGATTGGACCTTGGATACCTGGGGAGTTCTGATACCTGCACTAAACATTAATGCTGAGGAAATGTGGAGCCGTTCAACCAACTAGAAAAACTAGAAAGTAGTAATGACAATAACGATAATAACATAGTAGAAAAAACTATGAAAAGCTTAGATAAGATGCGATGTGCACTACCTGAGATCTCCAACATAATGGGTTTGCCAGGCCAGTCGGACTGGGCTAGAACTGAGCAGGTGCACCCAGCTGGCTCTGCTGGAGATGCTCTGGGCTGTTTCAAGAGCTGAGTTGCCCTTGCCCAGAATGAGCACAGCCTGGTTCTTGTAGTCGTCAGGATTGGTGGAGATGGACTCGTAGCCTTCGACCAGGTCAGAACCGATAAATTCTATCGTCTGAGGAACCCACAGACCGGTGGCTACCAGGAGGACCCTGAGAGAAAAAAAACAGGAGTAGAAGATGAGGCACCGACCATCTAGACGGATGTGAGATGATGCCCTGCGGTCAGTGTGAGGTGAAATACCTGCATGTGTAGTCTGACGCATGCTGATCGGTCAGGATGTAGCTCCTCCCACTGGCCGACTGCACAGCCCTGACCCGTCCGATGTCCACACCATACCGGACCTTCAGCCCGAGCTCCTTCTCATACATGGACAGGTAGAGCGGGAAGGCATCGGCATGAGGGAAAAAGTCAGCGCTCACTCTCTTGAAGAGGAGGTCAGGCTTATCACTCAGCAGCGAGTTCCAGTCATGGCGCAGGTTGTACTCTCGGTTCTGCCTGCCCGTGTGGATCTTGTTTATGCTGATGAGCTTCCTGTGCCTAGGGTACCTGAGCAGATAGACATCCGGAGTTTTTTTGTTTATCGCGCCTCCTGCATCGTCTGAGAGTCATACCACAAACGTTCCTACTTGTTGAAGAAGCTGCCGGGTCCTGCGTTCCTCTCCAGGATGATGTAGTCGCGTTTCGCTTTGGAGAGGAAATATCCCATCTGCAGCCCCGAAGGTCCGGCGCCGAGCACGCAGTAATCATAGTGACGGGTCTGGTTTTGGCAGCGGTTATCAGAAGAGCATTTGGCGCACCCAATCACCATAACAATCATCAAACAAGCAGTGCTGGAATCCATAACCTGCTGAACATCAGTGAACATCAGTCGGTGAGGTGGAAGGGAGGAAACGACAACATAATATATCAACTCCTGCAATGACCGAATAATAACACTGAATTAACTAGATTAAGCTTGTTTTAAACCTCAAGCTGCTAAAATCTATGTTTTAGTCAGATATATATATATAAATAGTTGTTGTTTATGTCGATAATCTGTTATTGTTCCAGTCATTTCACACTCAGGAAGCTCAGACTGCTGGTTTCAGGAAGGATTCCTGCTTTTCTTTTCCATCTTGTCATGATTTCGGCACTATTGTTTGGACAAAATGTGTTTTAATGCATATAATATACGTATCCACCTTCTTCATGAATGTAATGTAATCTATTACATCACCCAATCAGTATCTGATCCACAGTTCAGGACTCCATCTACTCGACATACTTTCAGTGTGCAGATTTATTACATTTAACAAAGATAGGTCATTTGTAGGTTGTTCTTTTTAAGTCTGGGGAAACTTACACTCATCAGCCACAACATTATAACCAGTGACAGATGAAGTCAGAATAACACTGAAGACCTCGTTGCACAGCACCTGTCAGTATATTATATATTAGGCAGTAGGTGAACATTGTGCCCCTGAAGAAGATGTGTTGGAAACAGGAATGATGGCCAAACATAAGGATTTGAGTGACATTGACTAAGACCAAATTGGTGACAACAAGTTTACTGAGTCAAAGCATCTCCAGAACTGCAGATCTACCAAAAAGGTCATAGGAGGGAGAACAGAACACTCAACACCCTGTTGAGAAGGGCATCCACATAATAGTAGTCAGGAGGTTTTAATGTAGATACCAACATCATACATAATATGCCTTATGTGTTTCATCCATTATTCTCTCACCACCATTTCAAACTTTGCTCAGAATCACCCTCAAACTCTCTTAATGTACAAGAACGTTTTTAAAATCCTGGATTACAGCCTTTAATCCGAATCTACAACAAACTTTAGAGTGTCTCCTCCTCGGTTCAGGAGTTTACCTAATCCTGCAGGGTCCAACAGTGAGCAGCTGATTCAGAGGCGCTGCAGCACTGGAATAAAACAGATATAATCCAGTCCTGAACACCATACTTGTGTTATAAATGTGTAATACATGTTTTTGAATGAGTTGTTGGGCTCGACTGTTTGCTCGTCGTCACCTCTGGCACCTGGCCTGGATTAGGCAACAGGCAACACGGACTACCATCCCATGCGTAGCTGCAGGAACATGCATCCCAGAATAATCAGCTTTCACACTATAAAACACCTCGATCGTGTCAGATGAAGTGGAAATAAAGACACGAGGAGGCGGCGGTGGTTCCGGAGAACATCCCGCGGCTCTCCGTGAACTCTGGAGCCGATGTTGAGCGCCTGTGCTGCGGGCTGGTCGTCTGCCTCCTCCCGCCGACGCGGCTGATAAATACAAAGAATAAATGAAGACATTTACCTCACAATCGATCGATCCTCGCGTCTGAAACCGACATGCTGCT
Organism: Lophius piscatorius; assembly: GCA_009660295.1. Taxonomy (NCBI): domain Eukaryota; kingdom Metazoa; phylum Chordata; class Actinopteri; order Lophiiformes; family Lophiidae; genus Lophius; species Lophius piscatorius. The sequence continues at coordinate 10,879 of VRLP01009182.1, forward strand.
GCAGCTTTACTCGTTTTCTCCTGGAGTGTGTTAATAGACGCGCATTTGTACTCCCCCAGAAAACCCACTGGCACAACCCACTTCCCCCGTGGAGGGTAGACCAATGGAGGCAGATGAGAGAGAGAGGCGTCATCAGAGAACATCATCATCATCATCACACCGAACACTCAGACCGACACCGAACGTTCAGACCGACACCGAACGTTCAGACCGACAACGAACGTTCAGACCGACACCGAACACACAGACCGACACCGAACGTTCAGACCGACACCGAACACACAGACCGACACCGAACGTTCAGACCGACACCGAACACTCAGACCGACACCGAACGTTCAGACCGACACCGAACACACAGACCGACACCGAACGTTCAGACCGACAACGAACACTCAGACCGACACCGAACGTTCAGACCGACACCGGTACATTACATCTAAATGTTAAATCTAAAACTGAATGTGAAATGTTCAAACCAAAAATTTAAATCCAAATATCGATGCTAAATCTAAATATGAAATAAAAACACAAATTAGATTTAAAAAATCCAAGTGTGTATCACGAGGCTAAATTTATAGTTATTCTGCATCTTCTCCATGAACACTTGGCTTCAGTGGGAGGTGTGACAGGTGATAGAACAGCTCTTATACCAGGCTGTGTTTGAAAACAAACTAATAATCCAACCGTACTCCACAGAACCCTATAGTTTAGAAAGATTCCTGCAGATTTCCCCTCAGGTCTGAGTTATTGCCAGCCTCTAAATCTACCAACAAGTCCAATAAAGTCTATAATGATCTCTTCCAAACTCTGTAGCCGGTCGTCACCTGTGCCTTCCACTTCAGCGTCTCTGTTCAGCCCACTGATCCCCCAGCTACCCCCTCAAAGAAACATCAAAGGAATCAAAAGAATAAAGGCAGCAATGGCTACAATGTGACGTCACTACTCCGAATGGCGTATTTTTTTATGTGATTTTGAAAGCTGCGAAACACGCAATGACACCAAAATGGAATCAAGTGTAGGATATGTCAGAACCTACCTCTTGGTACAATTTCATAAAAATCCATCCTTTAATATTCCCATAATCTTGATCCCAAACAAACAAAACAACAGACAAACTCACAGGAGTGAAAAACAAAACCTCCTTGGTAGAGGCAAGGAATTATTTGGGATGACTGTGTAATACACAGTTATGTTTCTGTTTACATCTTAAGATGTAAACAGAAACATAATGTTTATGTTTACATCTTAAGATGGAACTGAAATAGACGTCTTTGGAAACATTTCCACTGAATACTCTATTACACTGGCTGTAGATAGTGAGTCCTCCATTCTGTGTAGTCTGGGTGGAGGGTGTAGTATGGGTGGAGGATGTGGTCTGGGTGGAAGATTTAGCATGAGTTGAGGGTATAGTCTGAGTTGAGGGTGTAGTTTGCCTGGAGGGTTTAGCACGGGTGGAGTGATGGGTGGAGGGTATAGCATGGGTTGAGGATACAGTCTGGGTGAAAGGTGAGATCTGGGTTGGAGGGCATTTGCTGGGTGGAGGGTATAGTCTGGGTGGAGGGAGTAAGCTGGGTGGAGGTGGTGAGCTGCTAGTGTATCGATCATATCTGGCCTCGTCATTGCAAAATGAAAATATAAATTTGCCAATGGACTTTTTCATTTTTCCGTTGCCACTTCTATTATGCAAACGAGCGTATCACTATAAGGGGGAAGGAAGGAATCTTTAGGAACTCATTTGTGTCTGTTATTTAGATCTAGTAAGAAACGCTGGACGGAAAGATGACATCCAATCCGGTCTTCTCTCGGCCCGCGGACCTTGTGAACGTGGTGAACACCAACACAACAATCCTCTCAGTTCTGACTGACAGGTGGAGTCAGGAGTTTGACCTCCTGCGAGACGTTCGATGCACTGAGAGTCTGCAGGTCAAAGGTGCACAGAAGACCACCCGGCCCTAGGGAGGGTAGCTGGGGGACACATTTCTTGATATAAACAGGATCAGTATGTCAGTCACTGGCACCATATGATTCAAAGTGTGACGGCCGATGAACTGTCTTGGGCGAGATGATGAGACTAGACTTTATTTGGGTGCAAGATGGCCACCTTCAGTCCTCGCTCAAACCATCTGGCCTCTCTGGTCAAACTGGGGAAGTTGTTGTCCTCTGTGATTCTGTGGTTCGGACCACCGATACACCTCAGATGTGGGTCTCCTCGCTGCATCTTTCCCTTAAAAGACCCCAATCCCATGTGTTGTACAAGCAACCCCCCTGAAGAATTCCTCAAATTAAATGTGAATATATGTCCTAAAAACAGTATTATTCCTAAAGAAAGCTCCCCCTAGTGAGTAAAATATGAACAATTAGAGTAAAACATGACAAATACCAGGTAGATCTCTACGAGTTCATTCATATGCACCAAATCTGGATTTAACTGGACCAAAGGTTGAGACATGATAGATTAATGCATGTTACTGGATTAATACATGTTACTGGATTAATGCAGGTTACTGGATTAATGCATGTCACTGGATTAATACATGTTACTGGATTAATACATGTTAAATGGATTAATGCATGTTAAATGGATTAATGCTTGTCACTGGATTAATACATGTTACTGGATTAATACATGTTACTGGATTAATACATGTTAAATGGATTAATGCATGTTAAATGGATTAATGCATGTCACTGGATTAATACATGTTACTGGATTAATACATGTTACTGGATTAATACATGTTAAATGGATTAATGCATGTTACTGGATTAATACATGTTAAATGGATTAATGCATGTTACTGGATTAATACATGTTA
>VRLP01009183.1:0-7500 GCA_009660295.1 Lophius piscatorius
GCAGATGTGTGTGAAGTTTGAGAAATGGTTCATTAAATATTCTAGTTGATGCTCATATTGGGAACATGAAGGGAATCAATCATATCAAGCTAAGAACCGGCAAAATCCCTGGAGCGAAGAGTTGGTACCACAAGGACAAGGAAACCAGAAGCTGTCAAAACAAAACTCCAATTTCTAACGTGATCAAATCTGTAGAATGAAAGTAAAAACCTCATTCTACAGAGTAAAGCTACACATTTCCTGACTTCAGAATAAAAGCCCGTGTCGTTTGTGAGCAGAAGCTTCAGTGACGGAACAGAAGAAGAACAAAGTCGACATCAAAGATAAAAGCATGTAAGGTTTAAATCAACCGGACGGGAGACGTTAGAATAAAAGGCTTTAAAAGACGGTATAAAAAGATAAACGGTTCAAGCGGCGCCGTTTAATGATCATCAAAACAACAAATCTATATCAGCAGAAGAAGAAAATAAGACTCTCATTAGTTTAGTCTGACAAATCCATAATTCCTCAATGACAATTAAAAAAAGAAAACGTGACTGACTATGTGTGTGTATGTGTGTGTGCGTGTGTGTGTGTGACTGTGTGTGTGTGTGTGACTGTATGTGTGTGTGACTGTATGTGTGTGTGTGTGTGACTGTGTGTATATGTGTGACTGTATGTGTGTGTGTGACTGTGTGCGTGTGCGTTTGTGTGTGTATGACTGTGTGTGTGTATGACTGTGTGTGACTGTGTGTGTGTATGACTGTGTGCGTGTGTGTGTGACTGTGTGTGCGTGTATGTTTGTGTGTATGACTGTGTGTGTGTGTATGACTGTGTGTGACTGTGTGTGCGTGTGTATGACTGTGTGTGTGTGTGTGTGTGTGTGTGTGTGTGTGTGTGTGTGTGTGTGTGTGTGTGTGTGTGTGTGTGTGTGTGTGTGTGTGTGTGTGTGTGTGTGTGTGTGTGCGTTTGTGAGTACAAATTGCTCATTTTGTCGACAGTGAATCTATAATTGGACGACTTCAGAATAAAAGTGTGTTAACTTAAAAGCTTTGAAACTCCCGTCTCTCCCTCTGTGTGTGTGTGTTTATGAATATATGTGTGTGTGTGTGTGGGGCGGGGGGGGGGGAATAGAGAGCTGCCAATCAGACGAGCTTCTCTGCATTCACTTTTCTTTGTGTCTCAGTTTCTATGAAATTCAAATGATTCGTCTCTTTCTACGGTGTGTGTGTGTGTGTGTGTGTGTGCGTGCGTACGTGTGTGTGTGTGTGTGTGTGTGTGTGTGTGAGAAATGGTGAACTGTTCCTGCAGTCTGTGTTTGTGCAGCTGTCAATCACCCTCTCTTCTCTCTCCAGGAGTGTTTATGCCTCGATCAACCTTCTTCTCAGTGTTTCAATCAATTGTGTCAATGGAGATTTGATCAATTTTATATTTTGGTCCATATTTAGAATCTTCTCCAACTTTTATTTTAGTTTGATTAATTCTTTGGGGGTTTTTTTTGGCTGCCCCAGATTCGGCATGAGTCCCTTCTGCATTAGTGAGCTGACACCAACCCTTCCCAACAGAACCCTGATCATTTTCCTAGTTTACCAGTCTACTAGATCGCTCGTCTTCAGTGACTGGGTTCCTGAATGCACCTTAATAAACATGTAAAAACTAGACAGCCACTCAGCAGAGCCCAAACAATCCTACCTCCATCACTCCAAGTCCCACCCGTCCACCAACTATAGTAGTCCAGTATTATGGCCTGTCATAGATTGTATATTTCATCACGTGAAACTAAGATGAGAGTGAGATCTCCTGTTTCTCTGTCAGGATCTATGATGAGTGACAGGCACCAGCACTGAAGAAGATTGGCTAAGTGATGATGATGTTACCACCACCCACAGGCCCATCTGAGGGCCTTGGAGAGAAGGTTGACCTACAAAAAGCTCCTGTCCAACCCTGGAGGATGCAGAGGGTCTTGGATTTTCCTAAGCGCCATTCTCGGATCATAAACCAAGACCCGACCCGGATGTAGGGAAGATTTATCCGGGTTGGGTTCTGACAACATATAGGCCTGTTTGAGAACTGAAAAGTAGAATTCCACTCAGTAGAGAGTAGAACTCCTAAAAAAAAAACAGGAGGAAATCCTTTTTTTAGACTACACTGTAAAATCGTCAACAGGGACAGACGATAATTCAAACCCGTGTATCACAGTAGAAGATACGGGGAATTATCTTAAATAAAGAAACAGTAAATACTTTCAACAAGATGCTAAAAATACGGTATATATATCATGTTTCAAAAAAAGTAGTTTTTTAAATTGTAATTCAGTGTAATTTTAAGTTCCGTCCTGGAAAAAACGTTAACAGGCCGATTAAATCGTTTTTTTTACCCTAAATTATGCAGAGTTTGTTTTTACAGTGTAGACTGTTGGGTTTTGACGGGGAGAGAGACTTTTTGTTGTTTTTGTCGTTATTGCTTTGTGTTTTTTTAAGAGTTAGCGTCTTGGTTGGAAAACTGTGGCTTTAATGGCAGGAGACCCTAAAGCGGTAAAGACGGGTCCAATCGATGCACCGGGTCTTCGTGAAGAAGACTCTGGGACGGACATCAGAGATGCTGATAGAGATTTTGCGCCTCTAATTCACCTCCTGCTGTATTTTCGCCTCCCCTTCAACTCGGCGGCGCCCCCCTGAGGAGCGTCTCTCTTTAGTCTCCGTCTTGCTGAACGCCTAATTATTATTCCAAACCGTCCCGGATTCACACTGGGTTCAGAATCCGTCTCTTCTTTTGTCTCCTGGTGATAAATTAGAGGAGTTCCATGTCCCGACCTTCAGACGTAAAAACGACAAACAGCGATTTCCTCGGAGGAGATCAATTTAATGTGTTTTATTTCCAGGTTACGAGTTTGTCAGCAGTGTGTGTGTGTGTGTGTGTGTGTGTGTGTGTGTGTGTGTGTGTCAGACGATCAATGGTCCTTGAGGAGAATCGATTAGAAAAACAAGAGTTTTAATCATCGCAGAGAGGATGAGGAGGAGGAGGAAGAGAGATAAATGAGGAGGAAATGGGGAGGAGAGGATGGGCGAGCGAGGAGAATGCAGACTGATGAGGGGAGAGAGAGAGAGAGAGAGAGAGAGAGGAGAATGAACACTGATGAGTGAATTCATATGTAAATATGAACACGTGCGGTTAAACGTCGCTGATGAAGATTTGCTCCTCTTCCCGGGAAGTTTTCTTTTGCTGAAATGATCCTTTTATGATCGACAAACACTCGCTGGCGTTTCAGGAGTCGTCTCTTCTTCTCTGACAGAAAAGGCCGCTTCTTCACGAGTGTCTTTTTTATTGATTTTAAAGATGTGATTCATTTAGGATCAGATAAATCTCCAGTAAAATGTTTCTTTCATCTTTCCATCGTCTGCTTTCATCATTGTTGATGTTTATTATTACTTCATATTCATGTTTATTTCAGTCACTGACTTATTTGTTTTAATCCTTTTCTGTTTTCATTTCATCTTTTTTTTTATTTTGTCCCCTTTTCTTAAATGTTCTCTTTTTTATTATTACTTTGTTGTTGTTGTTTTTAATAATAAAAAATAAATCCGGTGAAACAGAAACTTTTTTCTTCCTTTTCTCATTTATTTTTCTTTTTCTTCATACTATTATTCCCAGTTTTCTGTTTTCTCTTCTTTTCTTCTGATTTATTCTTCCTCTCCTCTTTTAAAACTTTTTAAAATCCATTTATTTTTTTAATTTCCTCTCCTCTTTTATTCCCATTTACTTCTTCTCATTTCATTATTCCTCCTCCTGATTTCTTCTGGCTGCTTTTCACTTCTCCTCTTTCCTCCTCATTTAATTCTTTACCATTTTCTTTCTTTTCCCTCTTTTTTCTATAGAATTTCTTTTCTTCTATTTCAGTTTAATGTCTCCTCTCATTTTCTTTCCTCTCACTTCCTGTTACTGCACTCTTCTTTTATTTATCCTCTTCTTCATAATATCTCCTCTTTCTCCTCCTTTCATTGACTCTCTTCTTTCTCCTCTCTCACACCTGGATTCTTTCGGTTCTCCTCTTTCAGTGTTCAGACTTGGTTTCAGGTCAGATTTCTGTGAATTGTCCCGACCAGTTGGGTCATGTCTCAGAGTGTGTTTGTGTGAAAACACATGTGTGTGTGTGTGTGTGTGTGTGTACCAGCTGTTTCCATGGTAACGCAGGAATGTTCTTGAACAAACAGGCAGAGAGGTCGCGTGAGTGACAGCGAGCAGCGAGACCAGGTTCTCTCCTGGTACCTCGGGAGCACCGGCACAAAGTCCGACAGCGACCCGATCGGAACCGTCTGAAATAATTTCAAGCCTGCAGGAAATCAGTTTCATCTTTTATAATCCTGTGAAATCGGAGCGCAGGGAAACCTGAGATGACAGGATTAATCCCAGATTGTCACAAATTAAACCTGATTATCACGCAGTTTCAATTTAGGGACATTCCAGCGCCGGGGATTTTTGAGGCGGGTCGTGGAAACATCCATTAAAGGAGCAGTCCGTAAAGTTCACAGGTGTGGTTGAATAATTGGATAAATAATTGAAATAACTGGGTTTTTATTAGAGGACGACCTCCTGGAAACACGAGTCCTTGAGGGGGTGGGTCCTCTTCCACGGAGGCCATCGTGTTACACCGCCATGTTTGTGCGGCCGCCTAGAAGGGACCAAACGGACTCTGGCTTGTCATCACGCCCATCCTACAAAAGTAATCTAAAGCTACATTACTTTTTCTAATGTAACCATGGAAACAGACAACAATTCATTTTGCCTCCCTCAGATGAGTTCTAATAATTTAAGTGATCCTTGCCTGCATCTAGCGCCACCATCAGGTCATCATCAGGTACTGTGATACGAGAAATACTGATGTTAATGGACTCCTTTTGCTTTTACCTCTGAGAACTACATTTCCCATCATCCATCTATCAAAGGAAGATCTTAATAAAACGGTTATGTTAGAAAGTCAGATCTTTTCTAAGATTTTCTTAAGCTTCTTTCACTTCCTGTTTGTTACCATGGAAACAGGCGACAACTTAATGCGATCCGGGAGAAAACTGATTATGGGATGAGTTGTTCGGATGAAAGAATGTTTATTCAACATTTGAGTTAAAAGATCATCATTAAAGCGTTTTTGGGGGGATTTTAAGGGATTAAATGATGAAATAAGTCGGTTTTGGTCTGTCTGACCGTCACAGTCTGACTGAAGTATCTGAACTACGATTGCATGGATTATGATGAAATGTGCTTCAGACGCCGGAGTTTCCCTCAGGGCGAATTCTAATAACTTTGGAGCTCCTCTGATCGCATTTAGCGCCATCATCAGGTCTTTACTGCATATTCCTCATATGTCAGAAACCAAGATCCATTATGTGGCTTTAAGGGCGGAAAATTAAACCAAATAACATGAAAGCATTCCTTCATTTAAAGGGTCCTAATTTAGGAATTAACAGGAAATTAAAGATTTTTATATAAATTCTTCCCCGGACCCAAAACAAACAAACAAACAAACAGTGTTTTGTTGGTAAACAAATAGCAGCTTTGCTGAACGTCTGCTAGCAGGGTAGCATCTGCGGCTTATATTTCATGTTACATCAATAAGCCTCATAAATGCACGACTGCTGCGGGTGATTCTAACTTTCAGCCCTGTGTGAGTGCAGGAACACACACACACACACACACACACCAGCAGGAAGTGTGTGTGTCTGTGTGTTTGTTTAAATCTGGTCAATGCGCTGCAGCTGCCTCTCGTCACGTTTCAATATAACTCCAGTAATAGAATTAGCCCCCCTCCGTCTCTGCGTGTGCATGTTTGTGTGTGAGCTGGGTCTGAAGAGATTGGTTTAAAGTTGGCGGGGGACTTCTGTGATTGGCCGACAGATGAGAGGGGGCGGGAGGTTAACGAGACAGAGAAACGCGGAGACACGTTCGAGATCAGCGGTTTGTTTTTCTGTTTTCTCTCTCTCTTCACGTCGTCTCTGTCACTATCTCTCACTTTCTCCCTTCATCAGCGAGTCACTAATGAACGTCAGATTTAATTCCCAAGTGTTAAATCCAGTCAAACCAGAAAAGGGAACAATAGATGAACCCTCAAAATATGACGAGAATGAAGAAGAAACTATATTAAAGGGACAAAATAAACAATTGATGAGCACAGCCCGATGAAAGCAACTTAGAAATTAGTTTGTTTACTTGCTGCCTGGTATAGCATACCCACTGACAAGTAACCATGGTAACCATATAAACAATGTCATTCTGATTTTACCCGTCTGGGATTATAATGTTCTGGTTGATCGTAGTTTACACTGAACCAAATACAAAAGGTTTGGCAGTCAGTTGTGATTCTGCCATCCTGGCACTCCAGACATCCCTCTCCCCAGCGACACTCTCCAGCTCATCCTGGGGGTTCCTGACGCATTACCAGATCAGACAAGATAAACGGTCCCTCCAGAGAGTTCTGGGTCCACCCCCAGAACTCCCTGGTCCACCCCAGGGTCTCCTCCCAATGTGACGTGGCTGAAAAACCTCCAAGGGGAGGCGTCCTGATCAGATGCCTGGACCACCTCAGAAGTCCCGCCTCCTCCCCCATCACTGGAGCTAAGTCCAGGCGGCTTGTCTCTTCGACCTTCTTCCTTCATTCACCACTCAGATCTCATGACCATAGGTGAGGGTTGGATTCTGGATCCACCAGTAAATCTGAATAAAAAGAGAGCGTTTCCTTACAACTCAGCTCTCTCTTCACCCCAGTGGACCGTTACAGAACCATCATGACTGCTGATGCTGCACAGAACCTCCTGACCATCACTCAAGATCTAGCTACTCAGGAACCCATCCTCAACCCGGAGCAAGCAGTCTGGGTTGAGGATGTCAATTCATGCATGAAGATGAAGGATCATGCATTTGATGGATTACATGAACCCAACTTAGTCCCTGTATTACCACAAATGACCTCTAGGGGTAACTTGCAATGAAAACTTGGACTGATAAGTGATAGGAAGTGATGGGGAGGGGGGATGATCATCACTAGGGGCTAACAGTTGGATTCACTTTGAAGTAAACAAATAAATAATCCAGCTTCGTGTGGTTTTTTTCTCTTTTGACGGAGCTAGGCTAACAGTTTCCCTCTACTTGCTGTCTTTGCGCTAAGCTAGGCTAAGCTAAAGCTCATCCTGGAGCTATCTGAGTGTGTGCAGACATGAAACTGATATCCATCTGGCGCTGCAGAACAAGAGGATTTAACCAAATGTCACAGAGTTTAGATTGACTAAAGCTGCCAATGGAGAGTGTCAGAGTGACCTCTCCTCTGATTGGCTGGATTGGAGTCACAGTCGCTCTGTGTGTTCAAACTCCCTGAATGAGGCTTTAATTGGTTTTGGCAGGACGCTGATAGTGGCTTTCCGCACACATATACACGCATACACACTCTGAGCTGTGTCACGTTCAAAGGCTGCAGGAATCTCCGGCATGCCGACACGCTGATAAACCCGTTAACACACTAATTAACCCAGAAAC
>VRLP01009183.1:12500-13679 GCA_009660295.1 Lophius piscatorius
CACACACTGAGTGTTATCTCTCTCGGTTCAGTGTTTCTGTCCGTCTATAACTCAGAGGAGAAACTGTGGCAGGTCAATAGAAGATAACACAAAAGCTGCAGCAGCTTTTTTTTCTCTATCGTGTTGCCTTCAGGTACAAAGAGAAGCTGCATTAAGGAGAGAATCCAATAGTTCATTATGGGATGCACATCTATCCTCTTTTATTCGAACAACAACCCTGACTCTGAAGAAAGTGTTTCTAGTGATTAAAGCAGGAATAATACACATTAAAGGTATAAATAAGGAATAAATGAAGGTGTGTTTGGTGGCGGTTCAGTTTTATGGAGCTTTAGAGTTACTTTCAGCTCCATGGTTATCCGTCTGGACGTGAAGGTGATGCATTGGACCTTCCTCAGAGTTCTACTAGGATTGTTTTCAGAGAAAAAGTTGAAAAATAATACATTTCTGCTAGCAGCAAATAGCATTCCGCTAGAGGCTAACTGGTGAACCTTTAGCAGCTTCTATTCACCCGCTGAAAATGAAGAATAGAAAGTCGATGGAGAAAATAGCAGATGTTAGCAGAAGATCGTTTGCTGTAACTTTTATGAAGATTTTTTATCACTGATGCATCAATTTTAGATCAACTGACTGAACCTGAACGCCTCAGCTGTCAGATATACACAAGATACTGCCTCGTCTAACTTCCCACGCGGGTTCCCTGAGGAACACGTCCAGCCGGAATCCATCATCCAGAGGGTTCAAGCGGGGACACAGACAGGGAGACAGACAGGGAGACAGACGGGTACCTGGGGGGATCCAGGGGCTGCTGGCGGGTCGGTCTCGGGTGTCTCCTTGTTCCCAGTCGAAGTCGTCGTCTTTGGACTGGACAAGGGTGCAATCTGGACCCTGACCAGACAGACAGGCTGAAAGACAGACAGACAGGTGGTGAGTTAGGTTTCTGTTTCTGTCTTTTTAAACAGACAGACAGGAAATATACAACCGTTCTTTCCCAAAAACAATCCAGTTCTTCCTCACACTGAGGTCTATGTGGTGGCAAAAATAGAAAATTATCCATGATAATAGTATATATATATAAATCTCTCTCTCTCTCTCTCTCTCTCTCTCTCTCTCTCTCTCTCTCTCTCTCTCTCTCTCTCTCTCTCTCTCTCTCTCTCTCTCTCTCTCTCTCTCTCTCTCTCT
>VRLP01009184.1:0-13677 GCA_009660295.1 Lophius piscatorius
CCACAGACGACTGACACATTTAAAAAAGGACTTAAAACTTTCCTTTTTAGCAGAACCTATAACCTTAATTAACATTGCTGCTTTTTGGTAAGGCTTTTATATAGTTATTCTTTTATCTTTTATTGATGCTTTTATCTGCTTTTGCTTTGTAGCACTTTGAGATTTGATCCAAATGTAAAGTGCATTATAAATTAAATGTATTATTATTATTATTATTAATAAATGGCATATAATATTCATAACTTTTGTTTCTTTGTCTATTATCAGCTGGAAATAATAATTTTACAGTGTTAGAGTCAGGTGGACCTGTACCATGTTTTATAGTAGCTAGAAGGGAATAACTGGACTCTGGATCTAGAGAGAACTTTTCATGTTTTGAGTTCAAGTGGCAGAAAGATGAAGCAACGATGTACCTCTAACAAAAACAATCAAGATGATTACATAGTTGTTGCTGAACAGATTTTTTTTTTTTTAGTAAGAAGTGAGGGAATTATTTGACGGAGAAGCATAAATGCTTTTTCTAGAATATATATATTTATATAGATAAATATATTAAGGAACCTCATCACTACACAGGGTACTATATGTTTAAAGGACTGGGTCAGAACATTTCCAGAACTTCAGCTTTTTGTGGCTGTTTCTGCTCTGCAGTGTGTAGAAGCTCACGATGCACGAAGACCTGGTAGCACATCACCCAGACACTCATCCACCGTCACTGGCTTCCAATCAAGTCCCGAACTGACTACAAAATCCTCTTCCTCACTTCCGAACACCTCCATTCCCTTTTTCCCAAAGCTACAGTCCTCAGACAAGAGTCTGCTCTCCACCCCAACAGACTGCAAACATTTGGAAATAGAGCCTTCAGTGTCGCATCCCCCACCCTCCGAAACTCTCTCCCCCCTGCAATACGCAATGTCTAATCTGTGGATATTTAAAAAAAAAACGCTCAAACTTCATCTGTTCTCCCAGGCCTTTAAACTCAGCTAATCTTTTAACTCCCCCATCCACTCACTTTATTTTCAGCTCTTGTCGTCATTCTTGTTATGATTTCACTTTTGTACCAAATCATATAATGCGTCCTTGGGTCTTTTGAAAGTTGTTATATAAATGTAAGTTATTATTATTTTTAAGGAACAACCACCAGGTTCATTGATGGTGGTGGTGCGGGGTGAAGGCTTGTCCATGGTTGAAGTTTTACGGTAGCATTAACTGCTGAAGAAGTTCATGCTGGTTCTGATATAAAGGAGATAAAACACACAGTGACGTCACAGAGCTTGTTTTTGCAGCAAAAGAAAGACATTTCATCATTATGCAGGTGGTGTTAATGATGTGGCTGTTTTGTATAATATAGTATTTTTCTACCTAATATGAAGTGGATGGGGGAGTTAAAATGACATTCATCTCGCCGTTATTCCACAATAATTTTTTGTTTGGAGTATTTCTTACAAATTATATTAATTTAGCTTTTTTGGTGTTTTGCATTTCCTACAAATTTTCTATGTTGCGGTTTCCATGGAGCTTGATTTTTAGATTGAGCCCCAGTGGTGGTCCTCTTGTAGAAAAGATTTTCTTGCAAAAATTCTTACAATTATACATTCTATTTTCAGCAAACTTTACATATAATTTAACCATGAACTCTGTACAAATTTATTATTTTATTTGTTATAAAATGGTGATTTTAGGTGACTCTGAAGGCTGGTCATCGTCTGATTGATTTAGGATTTCTGTTTTGTCGTTGAAGCTTCCATCCACATTATGTCACGGCTAAACTGACAGTACTGACTTTAATTTCTACATCTTACAGTTTTAATATTCATTGGAGGCCATGAGCTGTTTGGACGTCTGTGCTTTGACTCTGACGTCCTGAGATGCTGTGATCCCTGCAGTTCTTCCCCCTTCAGGATACAAAGTCTATTTTTTTACGACTTTTTTGGGCTCATAGGCCTTTATTGATGGAACAGCTGAAGAGTGACAGGAAACAGAGAAAAGAGATTGGGAGGTGACGTGCAGTAAAGGGCCACGGTGGGAGTCGAACCTTTGGCCGCTGCGCTATGAGGACACGGTACATGGGTCGCCCGCTCTGACTCCGACTGATCTAATCAGCGGCCAAGGATCTAAGATCTTGACCGCCAATCTCACTGACAAAGCCGACAACAGTACTGTACCATCTCCTGCTCCAAGGAGGACAGGATTTCCTCAAAATCTGTCCGGTTCTTTCTTCCAAACAAATCCAGCTTCTGACACAGCATTTGCAAAGTGCTGACACTTATTGATTATTGTTGTGTCAATGTTCCAAAAGATTCAATAATAATTTAATTGTCAAATCCATATTAAAATATAACTAGACCTGAGTATAAGACTTTATTCTTAAAATAATTTTCTTAACGTTATTTACTTCATTTGTCATTATACTTTGACTTAAATGTCATTATCTCCTTTTTACAAAGATTGTTATGGAAAAAAACAAAAAACAAAAAAAACAAAAGAGATCCTAATATAATATTCTCTGCAGGTAGGACCCTCTGCATTTAATTAGATCGGCCACTAGAGGGAGGCACATGCAAAGAGTTCCTGAGGCTCTAAACACATGCATCCTTCACAGCAAAACGACAGTTCAGGGTTTCTGAGGGCCTCTTGGCAATCATAAACTAAAACTGGAGATCACACAGCATTTCCATTCATTATATTCTGCTACCATGTTTATGTTCACTATGAACCTTGAAATGCCTAATAGACCTTGACATAATAAATCTCTCGCTCTGCTGTTGAGAAATATCTAACGCAAATAAAATATTAAAGAATAAGAGAAGAGAAAGTAAGTCAGCTGGTGGGATCAAAGTGTCTGTAGTAAACACACTGCAGGAACTTGTTTACATAGGATGGTGTCATGGTCCTTAGGGGAGGTCTGGCCTGCTTCTGACTCTGCTCTCAGCTAGAGTAGACATGTTGTTTCTGCGTTAGAAGTGTAAACATACAGGAAACTAACCAATTGGGATAAAGACATCTAGATCTCTGCTGGTGTTTACCAGGAATCTCTGGCCGGTTTCTTTGAGGAGACTTAGTGTTCCACTGCAGACTAAGCTGTATTAGTCTAACAAACTGATCTGAAATTGATCCATTTCATGAAGCCAGTTCACAACTGAGGGTTAGGGGTTAGGGTTAGGGATAGGGTTAGGTGAAGGTTAAAACATAGCATCCCGGGAAGATGCAACGTGGTGCACGAGCACACAAGGACCGGTTGGGTGAGTCCACTTTAAAAGATTTATTAAGACCCCTGTAACTTAAAACTATTTCTTGCAGAACCACAGCTATGGAGGGAAAGAGGAGAGAAAGAGATGTTAGGGCTCCCAAAATCACTCTCAGCAAAACATATCCTAAAAAAAGGGCATGGTGGGTAAGCGGCGAGGGAATCACTCACTATACATTAAATACATATGCACCCCTACACATGTATCCAACTACATATATACACAGAAACAAACACACACACATATACATATATACATATAGATATATATACATACATACATACACATATATACATATAAAAATTGGATAAATAAATAAAACATGGGAAGACAAGTATAAAAGAAGTGATCAGAGGTAAGTGCTTTGGTTAGTGTCACTGCAAACTGGTTAGTACGTATAAAAACAAGGTGCTAATAAAATTATGGGCACACCAACCGGATACACATCTATAAATTAAGACAACACAACACACTTAAAATTGATAAAATATTAAAATCATTAGATAAAATAGATACATTAAAACTAAATTATTGGGGAGTGGGTCACGTGCACGGGGGCTTTCCCCACTGCTTACCACAAGTGTTCCAGCGTGTGATATAAAACCAAGGGCCTGCCTTTCTTAAGGGAATGCACTCCAGGGGGACCCCTCTCCTCCCCCTCACCCTACTCCCCCGGGTGGGAGAGGTAAAATGGCCGGTTTCCTGCAATTTACCCTGTCCTATTTAAGAGCTCTTTAGGTAAGTGCTTTTAAAACATACAATAAAATTAATAAAATAAAAGAAACATTTCATAAAAGGTAAGTATAGTTTTAAATTTGTGATAAAAGCATGGATGAAATTATTTCATTTCTGTTATAGGACTCGGAAAAAGGACAATGTGTGGCGTTTTTCTCTATTTAAAAAAAAAATTTGATGAAAAGGAGATAAATACAAATTGGATAGGGAGAGGAAGAGGAAGGGGCAAGTTCCCCGGGGGAAGGCCCACTAGTCCCTAAAAAAACTCTACTAAAAGTGAGACCGGGGGAGCCCCAGCTGTTACAAATATGGCCTCTGTGCAACTTGTTAATTTATTTTTTAGGGTTTATTTATTTTATTTTTTTATATTATATATTTTAGGTTGAGGCAATATGGATATATTGTTTTTTAATGATCTCATCCACTTTCTCTCCCCTGTCCGTCACTGAGGCGTGGTCAAGTTTATGTTGGACTCCAGGCGCAGGCTCTGAAGGTTGTGTGGGCCGTGGAGTTTAAAATGTGTGTATAAAATGTCGCTTCCTTTCTGGACTTGTCACAGTTAAAAGCAGAATCCCCTAAAATGTCTTTGGATCCCCAAAGGGCCGCCAGGAGTGCTAGAATGCTTAGCTCCAGGATTCTGAATGGGGGTGTCTCTGTGAGGTCCCTGTATCAGTTAGGGGCTATTTGGAGCTCAACAAAAGTGTTGCTAAAATCAAAGGCCATTGAGACCACCTGTCAGGTTAGGGTTAGGGTTAGGCTAATCTGTACAAATTGAGAAACTGGTAGAGGTGAGGTTTCGAGCGTGCTTGTGGTAAGAATGTTAGCAGAGTCATAAATAACAAATCAACGCCTATTAACAGTTAATTAATGTCGATGCTGCCTGAATATTAACATTTAATTAATGTTTTTAAAATCACAAAAGTGCTTCTTTATATAACACCAAAGCAGGTGCATGTAATGGTAACCCATGTAGTAATATGTTTGATTTATATTTCTCCAAAATTCCATTACTGTTCAAATATTGTTATTTTTCAAGTGTATATATATTTATCTGTATATTTCTTCGTTGGGAGCTTTTATTTTTTTAATGGTACTGTTACTGGATTTCGACATACGATGACGTCACTTCCTGTGTTTTCTCGCCGTCCTCAGTTCGCTGCTAGCTCTACTGAGGACAGGAAAGATAATACCAGCACTTATGTAGATAAACTGTTACAATGTGGCTAGAAAACGCTAAAAATGCTAAGAGTTTACTTTGAATTTTGGAAATTATGTTTTTATTTCCGGGAGAACAGTGTCCATTTCGTTTTTGTTTTTTACAGCATTTTTAATTCACATGCCAATGTGAAGAGTTCAAACTAGGCTAATAGAGCATGGAGTATTCTCATGGGGTCTGCTGTAATTTCTTTTTCTCAACGTGTGCTTGTGAGACATTTGCTGGAATCGTTTGCTGTAATCTGCTTGTACAGGTATGTGAGCTCCCTTTTTGTCATTTTAATCTGGAGGTATATTTTTATTTATAGCTTTGATTTTCTGTAATATATACTTACAGTGGTTTATGTTTAAATTAATGTTGATTGATTTAATATAAAATAAATTACTGCCGATGGGTTGGGTTATTTATCATTTTTATTGTATTTACGGGATCACAGTGTGATATATTTTGTTTTATGCATTTTAGAAAATGGCATACATCGTGTCAGTTAGATGAAGTGACGTCACTTCCTGTGTTTTCGCGCCCTCCTGAGTTCGCTGCTAGCTCTACTGAGGAGAGGTAAGATAATACCAGCACTCATGCAGATAAACTGTTACAATGTGGCTAAAATGCTAAGAGATTTTTTTGTACTTTGGAAATTATGTTTTTATTTCCAGGAGAACAGTGTCCATTTCGTTTCTGTTTTGCACAGCATTTTTAATTCACATGCCAATGTGAAGAGTTCAAGCTAGGCTAGTTGTGCATGGATGAGAGTATTCTCATGCGGTCTGCTGTTATTTATTTTTCTCAACGTGTGCTTGTGAGACATTTGCTGGAATCGTTTGCTTTGCTAATGCTAATCTGTTTTGTACAGGTATGTGAGGTCCCTTTTTGTCATTTTAATCTGGAGGTATATTTTTATTTATAACTTTGATTTTCTGTAATATATATTTACAGTGGTTTATGTTTATTAATGTTGATTGATTTGATGTAAAAGAAATTGCTGCCGGTGGGTTGGGTTATATATCATTTTTGTTGTATTTATGTTATCACAGTGTGATATATTTCGTTTTATTGCATTTTGGAAAATAATATACATTATGTCCGTTCGCTGCTAGCTCTACAGAGGAGAGGTGTGCTTGTGAGACATTGGCTGGAATCGTTTGCTAATGTTAATCTGTTTTGTACAGAATAAACCGCCCACTCGGCTGACAAGAAAGCAGTGGTCCCTGTTTCATTACTCATCATACACAAGATAGAAACAAAGCAGACATACACAGTATAGCAGCATCCCAAGTCAGGGTGGAACGCTACATAATCGAGTGTGTGCGCACGTCGTAAGCATGTTGGCAGAGCCTTAACTAGCAAATTAACACCTATTAACAGTTGATTATGAATTTTAATATCCCCCAAGTGCTTGCTCCTGGTGGGAATTGTTGGGTCTCTGTAACTCATATTAATTAGAGTTTGGCCTAGAACTGCTACAAGTGTCTTGAGATAACTTGACTTTTGAGAGGACACAGTCTGATCACCTTATCGTTTGCCATGTGCATTAGAACATGCTTCCCACATTTGAACCTTTGAATTAGTTTAATTAGTTAATTAGTATTATTCTCCAAGGTAGCCTTTTAGGACGGAAATAATTACTTTTGAAGGTTTTACTTCAATACTTGCAAATAATTCATTTTGTGTTTTTTATACTTTAAAAGACAAAATATTTTAATTTGCCTAATTTGATTGTATATTTCAAAAAATGTTAATACTGTTGTGCTTCTCTATACATGTACAGGTTGCATTTGAGACTAGTGAGGAGCCACCGAGAGCAGAAACTGCTGTCTCCAAGTCTCGAAGGCAGCAATTTATCACAAATGGACGTAAGTGCCCCATTTGTGGCAAAATATATGTTGATGTAAGACAGCAACTAAGATTCACTGAACAGGTTAATAATAAAACTGAGTTGGCTCTTTTGAGCATCAACCGTAAGTGTCTTTTTTAACTCTTAAGGCATCATTTATATTTCCCAAACCTACACATTTTTCTAGTTACTGTGTTCCAGTTAATGGATACACTTTTTGAAAACAAATTTAGATTTTTACTAGCTAATCACGTTTTTTTTTACTGTTTTCACTTCTTCAGTTTTACTACAAATTTGGTCTGCCTAGTCCGCCTCCGTCAGTCTAAGATAAGATAAACCTTTATTAGTCTTACAACAGGGAAATTGCAGTGTTACAGCACCAAAGAGCACACATATCAATATAACAGAATAAAAATGCAAATATAAATACGAATATTAATCTATTCGAGGTTATTACACCATAATATAAATATAACACTATGCAGGAAATACTACACTATAATATAATATAACACTATACAGGAAATAAAATATAATAATTATTATTATTTTATAATAAATATTATACTATACTAAAGGAATATATTATGGTTCAGTATACAATATACTGGACATATTGCACTATAATAGAAATATAATAGAAATATTACACTATACAATAATACAATAAACAATATAAAATAATATACACATTCTAAGAAATAAACAAGTAACTATTCATTGAATTATATTAAATTATATTAAATTGCAGTTTGAAATGTGGACATGTTCAATATTATACTGTCCCATTGTGAGTGTGTGTGTCAGTTTGTGTTTTACTAGGAGTACTGGTTGTAGAGTGACTGCTGCAGGAAGGAAAGATCGGCGATATCACTCCTTCACACACTTTGGGAAGGAGCCTCTCGCTGAAGGAGCTCTCCAGTGCAGAGACGGTGTCCTGCATGGGGTGGGAGATATTGTCCCGGAGAAATGACAGCTTGGCCATCATTCTCCCGTCTCGCACCTCCTGCACTGGGTCCAGAGGACATCCCAGGACCGAGCTGGCCTTCCTTATCAGTTTGTCCAGTTTCCTCCTGTCAGTCTAAATATATTAATCGATTTGAAAAGCACCTGCAAAAGATCCACCGACAGCCGGTATGTATTTGAAGAATTGTGGTCCCTGGTTGGTTTTTGTGTGTTTGTGAGGAAGTTCCAGATCTATAGCAGAACACTATTACATATTCATATGTACAGCTCTGGAATAAGATAGGGCCCTGCACTTTTATTTTATTTACATTAAAAGGGACTTATATATAGAATCTGGAATTTTAGTAATATCTTGGTCTGATGACTTGCATGTCTTCCAGTATCTACAGAAAGATACCCTGTTGCTTTTTGGTTCCTCCCTTGTCTGTGATGCATGTGAGGTCCTTATTTAATCATTGTGTGGTCAGGCATGCTATATTTATTTACTACTGCTCATCCTCCAGACAGCTCTTTGTAGGTATAGCTTTGAATATGTATGATGCTGAAAGCAAATAGACATAACAAAAACACTGGAACAAATTCTAACAGACCAAGATGTTAAATTTAATAAAGCATCTCTCTAAAATTTTCAGAAGCCTATGGCTAAACTTTACATCCAAAAGGCCAAGGATAGATCCGTTGCTTGGGAACTAGCACTCATAAGATCTTCAAATCGCACACCACCAATTGATGAAGTGGATGATGCTTTAATTGAATAGAGTATCAGGACGGCGATGGAGGCGAGGTCACATGCTGCATCCTCTGCTGCCACTGTGTCACAACTTTTGACCCCCATGTGTAGTCTCCTCACTGCAAGTGAGGCTTCCTGTAACCAAGACACCCCCAATATGGCGCCTTCTTCTCTTTCAGCCAGGGAGGCTTCCTGTGACACACAGGATGAAACAGAAGATGATTCAAAAGAGGACAAGGAAGAAGGGAGAAAAAATGTTTTTCAAAACTGGTCAAGGAAAAGAGTAGAGCGTCCCGTCCTGCAAAGACAGGTGAGAGTTGTCATCAGTTTTGATGCTTCCACGCATACTACAATCTGTCATGCAAAAGGAGAAAAATATATCTATCTTTTTTAGAAACAGGAGAGCTCATCTGAAGAGTATAGGACACAGGATTCAGACTCAGCAGTTCAAAACGTCGACCTTATTTTCCTAAGGAACCATGGCAGGGTCTGTGAGTAAGTACCAAATTTGAAGGATGATCAACGTTTGTTAGAGCAGAAAACATGATATAATTGGTATTTTTGACTCACAAGTTTTGTAGTGCACCTTCAAGCAAAAGGGTTTAATCCAACAACCCGTAGAAGTTATTTCATTGACGCTGTGGCTTTCATGAAATATGTTTTGAACATGTCACCACCACCTGTCAGACTTGGAATAAAAAGGATCGATGCCCTCTTGGTTGAACTGAGGGCATGTATCAGAGATATTGGCCGGGATGTAGTTTGTCACCAGCTCAGCGTGCCTCGATCTAAGTCTGGTAAGTTAAAGATGCAAACCTCCACCTCCATTTATTAACATCACACTCTTAAAAGTTGGAAAAGTGTATAATAAATTGTATTTCCAAATTTTTCAGATAAACTTGTCAAAGCAGTAAAAAACATGCTTTGTTTATCGAGGAGGCTCCTCAGAAGATTGCTGCTGCACTGGATAAGGATCAATGTTTAATTTTTTTCTATAAACAGATGGTGAGTTCACCTGAAGAGGAGGGCACAAGTTAGGTGAATACCACCCCTACTGAGACAGAAGGGGGTTCGGAAGAGGAAGATAAGCATGTGGCGAAAAGGACTTATAAGCTGTGCAAGAGAGAGGAACTTCTGCCCTCGAACCGACAGACATCAGTGAGAGTTGTTTGGATAATTTTATGTGCTTTCAATCATGACAAATTTTTTATTCTTCCTTTCACTTTTCTGAAAAAGGATGGAGAGCTCATCCAAAGAGGATGGGACACAGTTTTGGAAACCCACACAGGATGAATCAAACGAGGAGGAGGAACATGGGAGTCCAAGTCTTTCAAAAGTGGTTAAGAAAAAGAGAGTAGAGTGCCCCGTTAGGTAAAGACAGGTGGAGAGTTGTCATCAGTTTTGGTGCTTCCATGCATACTAGAATCTGTGGTCAGAAATGCTGTAATTATTTAGTGCTGTTCATCCTCAGGACAGAATTTTTTATGCAAAGCTATGACTATACAGTGATGATGATGATGTGATGCTGAAAGTAAATAGACATATTGATAACACTGGGGCTTATTCAAACAGACTAAGATGTTTAATTTTATAAAGCATGCCTCTACATTTTCACAAACTTAACATCCAAAAGGCCAAGGATAGGTACATTGCTAGGGAACTAGCACTCCTAAGGGCTTCAAAACTCACACCACCAATGGTCTCACAACTTGATGAAGTGGCTGATGCAGCAGTTGAAGAGGGTACCAGGAGGGCGATATAGGCGAGGTCACAAAGTGCTTCCTCTGTATCCTCTCTGTCACAACTTTCGACTTCCATGATTAGTGTTCCCACCTTTGACCAAGACACCCCAAATATGCAGCCTCCTCTTCCTTCTGCCAGCAAGGCTTCCTGTGACACAGGATGAAACAAAAGATGATTCAAAAGAGGAGGAGGAACAAAGGAGAAAAAATGTTAGGTTTAGGGGTTAGGGTAAGGGTGTCAGGGGCATTTTTTTAAGGCGGTGTACTCCCAATCTGCCATATAGATATTTACATAGGCTGGGACAAATCGTTTTCCCCTCGCCATACCTTTGATCTGGAGTGGAATTTACCATTGAAATCGTAGTCATTTCGTTTGAGGCTCAGATGGAGGAGTCTGAGAGCTATAGAGAGGTTGATCACTGAGACATGCAGTACCTCACTTGATCCCCACTTCATGCACAGATGGGGGTCAGAGATCAAGAGTGCTGAGGTGAACATCCAGAGCCAGTCACCTTTAGAGCAGGGTAATTAAAGGTGCAAGGGATTACTCTTACATATAGCCATTGACAAAATAATTTTTATGTTCCCATTTCGGGTCTGGGGGTAACTAACAGCAACATTTTTTCATTAACAACACCACATCAAATGTATATTTCACCATTTAATCATACATATTAAGTAATTAAATGGGCACCTGTTGTCTGTATTGTTCATACACCCCTTGTTGTTTATGTTAGATTGCGTCCCAGGGGGACCCTAGTCTACTTATCAGTCTACTTATTCAGAGGCCCCCATGTCTCCTCAGCTGACCCTCCGTCCAGGTGGAGCAGCTCTGGACTCCCGTCATCCTGAGCTGCTGTACGTGATGGATTTGGAAGTGCCGCACTAGAGGAGTGGTAAGTTCGCCCTTCCCAATGTTGTGGAGGTGTTCCCTTAGTCTGTGCCCTAACGTTCTCCCCGTCTCCCCCAGGTACAGGACGCGGCAGGATGCAGTAGACTGCATTGCTGCTCTGCAAGGTGAGCCTCTCCATAATTGGAGAGGCAGCACCCTCGTGTGGGTTGAAAATGAATATCATCTGATTAAATGCCCACTGAGACATCCCCACCTTCCTGCCTGTGGAAACCAGCTGTTATCAATAAATCCTTGAGGCTTTTATTTTTTCTAAATGCAGAGAGGACTCTATGATATTGGAGTCGCTCGTGATCGGACATGATGTTGTGAAGTTATTTTTCAATTGGTTCTGCAGGCTAAGAAGTCTTTTGCTGAAGGTGGAGACGAGGGGAACGATCTCAGCTGGGTGTTCGTCGACCGCGTCAGGTGAGCCGTTAGTTGCGGCTGTGGGAGAGAGGGATGACAGGGCGTCACGCTTCATGGACCTGAGGAACCTCCTGGAGTTACCTTTACGTCTAAGGATATGGAAGAGAATATTGATGGAGTTGCACAAGTCTATGGAACGGGAGGAGATTCTAGAAAAACGGATGATTTGTGACTTAACTAGACCTTTAAATGGGTGTCTGGGATGGTAGCTAGCTTTGTGAAGAAGAGCATGTGTGTCGGTTGGTTTAAAGAAAACCCGAGTAAGTAGTTTTTTTTTTTGGTGTGTTGACTTTTTAAAAAAAACAAAAAACGTGGTGTCGAAAAAGTTAACTTCATCAGGGGCTAAGTTGTGTTTAACTGTGATGGAGGGGTGATGGTCGTTCAGGATATCTATAAACTCCAGGAAGCTCCCTTCACAGTGCTCCCAGGCTCCGATGATGTCATCCAGGAACCTGAGGTAGAAGCAGGGCTTAAGCGGACACTTCTTCAACACCCCCCTCTCCCACTCGCTCAAGTAAAGATTGGCATAGGACGGCGCGTATCTATGCCCCATAGCTGTGCCCTCCACCTGTAGGTAAAATTTATTGTCGAAAATAAAATCATAAAATTTCAGGCAGATTTCCAGGAGTAGAAAAATTTCGTTATCGGGTCTGTTGGAGTCTGGATACCGGTTGAATATCGTTTTAACGTTTGAAGGTCCATGGCCGTGTTTATATTGGTATAAAGGCTATCTATGTCGATGGTAAGAGGCTGGCGTTGGAGGACAACAGCATAGGACGGATCAGCTCGAGGAAGTGGTAACTGTCCTTGAGATAGCTGGGGTGCCTGCAAGAGAGGGGGCCGAGGAACTAGTCTACATACTGTGAGACGTTGTAGGTGGAGCTGCCACAAGCCGACACAATTGGCCCTACCGGGAGGAGCCACGCGTGGAACTGTCCAGGTAGATGGGTCTTTGTGAATTTTAGGTAGTAGGTAAAATAATCTGTCACGCAGAGTATCTGACCCATAGAGGAAATCACGCTGTTTGGCTGTGATAGATTTTCTGCTGTAAAGAGTGTGAATTATGGTCCTGATTTGTGTTTGGGTCTGCGTTTGAATACTGTGGATATAAGCTTGTAATATTTTGGGTTGGAGAGCTGTCTGTTCCCCTCCATTGATTATTGTTGTTTGTCCATGATTACTATTTTTGACACTTTGTCTGCTGGTTTTATTATAATGTTGGGATTTTGATAGTGGATTGATCTCCCAGATCCCGCACATCCAAACCATCCGGTGGAGGACGGTGAAGATTGAGGCTCCGAATATCCCTCCTGATAAGTCTTTTCACCCTCACGTCCAGGTGCCCCCAGGTAGGTTCCCAGGTGGACGGGAGGGTGAAGGGAACCACGTTTGGATTATTGTGAATAAAGTAGTCCTTGAGTTTAATGCGTCAATGGTATTGGTACAGGTCCACACGAAGTTGCCCCCTATCGTAAGAGGGTGGAGTGGGGATGAACGTCAACGTTTCCAATTAGTATATACTCATATACTCAACCTTCTGTGATAATAATCATGTGTTGAGTTGAATGTTAAAGTTCAGTTTCTCCTGTTGAGGCCGTTCTGCATGCAGTGTGTAGTTCCGATGCTTTTATTTTGATAGTCAACGACGAAAGCAATGGTTGTGCAAAGAGGTGCAATTGACTATTGACTGGGTGGGTGTGTTCAAGTGTGACAATGAATAAAGCAGTTTTTTCCCTCAAATGGTCAAACCTCTGTGTTTATTCCTTAGGTTCTTGCAGTTCCATTCACATAGAATAGCTTTTTTTTTAAATGCAATTTTTCAAGTTATTTTAGTACATAAGATAGTTTGGGTCAAAATACGATAATTTTAAGGCGACAGTACAATATT
>VRLP01009185.1:0-13676 GCA_009660295.1 Lophius piscatorius
ATGTTAATGGTGGCACGTCTGACTTTGATGAACCAGTGTTTTACATGTTTTCATAATATTCAAGTGAATGGTGGCACGTCTGACTATTGATGAACCTGTGTTTTAGATGTTTTTATAATATTCATGATAATGGTGGCACGTCTGACTATTGATGAACCTGTGTTTTAGATGTTTTTATAGTATTCATGTTAGTGGTGACACGTCTGACTATTGATGAAACAGTGTTTTACATGTTTTTATAATAGTCATGTTAATGTTGGAACGTCTGACTATTGATGAACCTGTGTTTTAGATGTTTTTTATAGTATTCATGTTAATGGTGGCACGTCTGACTATTGATGAACCTGTGTTTTACATGTTTTTATAATAGTCATGTTAATGGTGGCACGTCTGACTATTGATGAACCAGTTTTTTAAATGTTTTTATAATATTCATGTTAATGGTGGCACGTCTGACTATTGATGAACCAGTCTTTTAGATGTTTTTATAATTTTCTTGTTAATGGTGGCACGTCTGACTATTAAACGAACCTGTGTTTTAGATGTTTTTTTAATATTCATGTTAATGGTGGCACGTCTGACTGTTGATGAACCGGTGTTTAAGATGTTTTTATAGTATTCATGTTAATGGTTGCACGTCTGACTATTGATGAACCAGAGTGTTTTAGATGTTTTTATAATATTCATGTTAATGGTGGCACGTCTGACTATTGATGAACCTGTGTTTTAGATGTTTTTATAATATTCATGTTAATGGAGGCACGTCTGACTATTAATGAACCAGGTGTTTTAGATGTTTTTATAATATTCATGATAATGGTGGCACGTCTGACTATTGATGAACCTGTGTTTTAGATGTTTTTATAATATTCATGTTAATGGTGGCACGTCTGACTATTGATGAACCAGTGTTTTAGATGTTTTTATAATATTCATGTTAATGGTGGCACGTCTGACTATTGATGAACCTGTGTTTTAGATGTTTTTATAATATTCATGTTAATGGTGGCACGTCTGACTATTGATGAACCAGAGTGTTTTAGATGTTTTTATAATATTCATGTTAATGGTGGCACGTCTGACTATTGATGAACCTGTGTTTCAGATGTTTTTATAGTAATCAAGTTAATGGTGGCACGTCTGACTATTGATGAACAAGTTTTTTAGATGTTTTTATAATATTCATGTTAATGGAGGCACGTCTGAGTATTGATGAACCTGTGTTACCGTGTTTTTATAATATTCATGTTAGTGGTGGCACGTCTGACTATTGATGAACCTGTGTTTTACATGTTTTTATAGTATTCATGTTAGTGGTGGCTCGTCTGACTATTGATGAACCAGTGTTTTACATGTTTTTATAGTATTCATGTTAATGGTGGTACGTCTGACTATCTTTTCTTAGATGTTTTTGAACAAACTGTATGAGGCCAGTTCTGTGATGTTCTCTGGGACGGAGTTCCACTCCTGTGCAGCTGTGACTTAAGATGCTGACTGACTGAATGTATTCTTTCGGAGAGGAACAGTACCGTCTTCTCTCGCTGTACCTCCAGTCAGTCGATCTAGTGTTTAAAAACTGTCTAGACGCAAATTTGAATTATTTATGTTCTTTCCCAGCTGAAGTGGGACATTGTTGGTGGGACAGTGGGATTCTCTCATGACGTCTTTACCTAGTTTGCAGAAGATGACGTAGATCTTGGAGCGCAGGTTCTCTGAGATCTCTAGCACCGCTGCACTGGGGACGCTGCCGGGTAATGACTGCTGGATGACCTCCTGCTGGTTGAGACTGACTATGGGTCTCTGAAGATCTGGGGTCAGCAGAGAAGAGGGCAGAAGTAAAGAAACGATGTTGGGACATATTGTGAAAAAGTATCTCCACAGCAGTGAGGACAAACTATTGAATATTGTTGGACCCTTCTTCCAGGGTACCGACACAGGAGAACATCCTCAGCTTCTGTCCAAACGCCATGAAAGAGGACTGCTACCACCGGAGCCACGACCGACCAAAACCATCTGCTCTGTCGCTGACCCAGGTCCAAAGAACAGACCTCAGCACGGCGGAGAATCCCTTGTCTGAAGACCAACGTGAGGTCCACACACACCAGAGGGTGCTGTGGACCGATGGTTGACCTGAGTCTAGTTCCCTGAGTCCCTCCCAGTGACGCCCAGATCAGAGAGAATGTTTCCGTCAGGGACAAAAGGACGGATTGGACCGGCAGGAGGAGGCCAAAGACAGGAACCGAGTCAGCTATTCGGACATTGTTGAAGAGCTCTGCAGACGAGTTATGAGGACATGGTTCTGTATGGTCCCTCTGTAAGGCATTCCATCTCCAGGGGGACACAGTATCCGCATGAAGCAGATCATCCGGCCCGGCATGGAGGCCGCGGAGACGTGACTGTGGTCGAGGAGGAGTGCTGCTCAGACACAAGATGGATCAGCACCAGCGGAGAGTGTCTGATGTCTCCTGACCCAGTAAACCCAAAAACTCTTAGAAAGATCACTGATGATGGGACAAAAGACAAGCTGAGGCAGAAGTGAACCATCGGCCCAGTATGTGACCGGGCCTCAACGCCTCATCAGGTACTTTCTGCATACAAGGATTCTTCTGTTCTACTCCTTCAAATACTCTAAAGAAGGAGGAGAACATGGAAGAACGGGGCGGACTTCTACCACCAGATCTCAGTGATGGATCCCAGGAACCTGCCTCCTAACAGCGGATCACTCCAGACACGACGGACCGCCACATGCCCAGATGTCCTGTAAATGCACACTAGAAACCAGAAGGTCGGACATGACCTGCAATCCCTCCATGATGGTTCCGGCTGACTCTCAGCTCCTCCTCCTCTTTGCTCCACAGCTGCAGCAGGAGTCTGGGAGCCGTCTGGGCGCAATCATCCCTCCAGCTCAGGAGGTGGGCCAGAGTGTTCTGGTTGTCACATAACTCCAGAAGGGTGGCCAGGATGTTGCAGTGTAGACATCTGGGGCTGGACTGTTGGAGGCAGAAACAGGTTCTTATCAGTCCTGAACATTTATGTGCATGGAGACCGAGACGGGCGAGTCAGGGTTCTACTCACGTTCAGTAAGTCCAAGAGAAGAAAGACCCCCTCTTTGGCCAAAAAGTAATCCTCGGTGGTGTAGCAGCCCACAATACAGGACCTGATGGGACACGCACTCGTCTCAACCGTTGTACAGCAGTGAGGGCTTCACCGGCCGATCATCTACCAGACAACTCAGAACATGTTTCTGCAGCATTTATCCGGCTACCGCAGAGCAACACCTTAACTTTAACAAGATGCTTCTTACACACCGACTCCACCGAACTGTCTCTAACAAGTCAGCTGTCTTCTCTAGGATCAGATTCCACAGTGACTCAACTGAACTGTCTTTAAGAAGTCAACAGTCTGCTCTAGGATCAGATCCCTCAGTGACTCACTAGGTGTGTTTACACGGGACATTACATTCATACATACAGACTGATGTTTGGGTCTTTACGGTAACGATACTGTATGGGTTGGAGGATAGTTTGAGAATTTTTTAGATTCAAAGTGAACTCAAATCAATGACAGCTGTATAAAAAACGCTACTTCACATAAGCTAGCTAATGTTAAGCTGACGCATGTTAGGTAATGTTTAAAATCTGTAAGCTGGTCAAACTGAACAAGCTAGCAATCGTGCGTCAACATAAGTCTATAAACAGACATTTTGTTAGTGCGCCGGCTCGTTAGCTAGCTCCCCTGCATTGCAACCTCGCTAGCTAGCCAGATATTTCACCAAATGCTTACATAAGTTCTTTGTCCAAATGTATTTGTGTAAAATTGAGATAAATACCATTCATGCTAGTCCTCGTGAGTCTATTCAGAATAGTCAACAACATTCATTTCCCTTCAGATGATTTTATATCTGTTTGGAAAAAAGAAAAGAAAAATATACACTAGGTCTACACCATCGTCTCCAACAGCAAGGGTATATCCCCGACAAGCCCCCAACTCCCTGCATTGTACAAGTAATCTGGTTGAACTCCTCAATTAAATGTGAGGTTATGTCTGAAAATCAGTGTTATATATATATATATATATATATATATATATATAAACTATATATACCAGATAGATCTCCTCAATTCATCTGAACCATATTTGGACTTAAGTGGACCAACGGTTGAGAAAATATGGCCCGAAAACATTTGGAGATAAATCTCCCCCAAATGTTGGAATTAAGCCACTTTTCAACCTTTCCCAGGATAAATCCACTTCTTCCTCACATGATGGTCTGTGTGGGGATAAAACCTGAAGATGATGAATGAGGCGGTTTTTGAGTTATGGTACTAATACCCCGGATTAAAGTTCAAACATCAGACTGCAGCCAAGAAAATCTGGATTCTAAAACCATTTGAGGACGTGAGGACGTGTCCGAGACCAGGGAGAAGTTGCCGAAGAGAAGTGGTGACTGACCCGGTACCAGTGTGTGTCATGAGTATCTGGTATGAATGTGCGTCTGCAGGTGTGCTGAGGTTGAGGTGGACTGACCAAACACAGTCCACCGTGGAGAGCATGAGCTTGTTGTGTCCCAGACCGCTGTAGAAGTTGTTGGCACCTTTCCTCAGGAAGTGAATGGTCATCTCGACTCCTTCTGATCCAAACAGCTCCTGTGGTACAGAAGGAACAGCCCGCTCAGTGTGGAAAACTATCCTGTGACCAGAACCGAACCGGTTCTGAATCAACCATGTCGGACAAATGTTCGTTTAGTCATTCATTTCAACAGGTTGTCTCGTTTTCGAGAGACGCCCCATTAATGTCGGCCCATCGGACCATCTCCCGGTCCATTTTCCCGTCACTGGAGAAAAGGACACAAAGATACTTGAACTTCTCTCAAGGCAGCAACACATTCAATGGAAGGGACGGTCCACCGATTCCCAGCAGAGAACCACGGCCTCAGATTTGGAGGTTCTGACTCTCATACTGGCCACTTCACACCCAGCTGCAAACCAATCCAGCTCCCCAAACCGGATACACTCCTCATCCGGACTGAGCCTTGAGGTCTCATCTATGAATATCAAGAACAAAATCGGAGACAAGAGACAACCTGGACAGAGTCCAACATTCACGGAAACGTGTCTGACTTTGGGCCGAGCCTTCGGACACAACTCTCACTTCGGTTATTTAGAGACCGGATTGTCCAAGTAATTGCCCTGGTACCCCGTACTCCCACAGTACCCCCCACATGACTCCCTGGGGGACATGGTTATAAGCCTTCTCAAAATCCATGAAACAAATGTAGGGTGGATGGGCAAATTCCCATGACCCCGCAAACAAGCCTGCAAGAGCAAAAAGTTGGTCCACGGTTCCACGACCAGGACGGAATCCCCATCGTTCCTCCTGAAACTGAGGTTCGACAAACAGTCGGAGCCTCCTTTCCAAAACCCTGGAGAAACCTTCCCCGGGAAAGTTGAGAAGTGTGATCCCCCTATAATTGGAACACATCCTCAATTCCCCCTCTTTAAAAGTGGGACAACCACCCCAGTCTGCTGACCGTCAGTGGACAGCTCTGCTCCTCTCTCCACCCAAGTGTCCAGGACAGATCCGATGATACAACCACAGAGTTAAATACCATTTTAGATTGGATCAGGTAGACTGTTTCTCCAAAACAGGCCCCACCAGGTTTCTCCATCGCTGCCAACATGGAGGTCGAAGTCACCCAGGAAGACTTTAGAGTCCCTGGCAGGAGCTCTTCCTATGCCACTAGCCGGAGGACTCCAAGAAGGCTGGATACTCTGAACTACTGTTTGTTGGCTGTGCTCGAACAAAAGTCAGAACCTTCCCTCTTGCAACCTTCAGTCCATGGAGGTGACCCCCTCGTTCGCCGGTTGAGAACTCCAACACAGAGGCACTCAGACGGGGACTTGGGAGTATTCCCACCTCCGCCCGACGCGTCTCACCATGGGCAACTTCGGAAAAGGATAAAGTCCAGCCCCCTCAAGGATTCTGGTTCCAGAACCAATGCTATGGGTAGTGGAGAGCCAGGGACGTGTTTTAATATTCCAAAAGAATCCTTATTGAACAGAGACTTTCTCCATAGCCTCCTCCTCCTCCTCATCTGTGGCCCATGTGACCCGTGGTGTCCCCGAGGGCTCGTCCTTGGCCCCTCTCTCTTTAGCATAAACGTGCTAACACTGCGTCACATTATTACCAGGTTCAGTAAGGCGGCTCAACCTAAAAGTTACTTCTCCGTGGGTTGAGCCTTTCAGACGTCACGTATCTTGAATCTGCGTTCTTACCTTTCTGTGCATGTCGCTCTCACACAGCAGTGAGAGGATCAGCTGAACGTCCGACTTGATCTCTGTGACGACCACATCGTCTTCATCAGGTCTGACCTCCATCTGCATCAAAATCCCTGAGAAGATACAGCAGCTCGGTCTCTACTGAGCCTCGTATGCAGGTTCTGCAGAACTCAAGCTCTCCTCTACTTTACCCAGGAGCTGTTTGATGATTCCCTGATCACAAAGGTCCTGGTTGACTGCGTCGTCACCAGCAGACGTCACCGATCTCAACACTCGGACACAATTCTGCAACTGAGCCTTTCTAACGATGTCTCCTTCTGCTGCGCCGCTGGAGAGGAGGCCGACGTGATCTTCTGGAGAAAACAGAGGAAGAAGGTGAGAAGGACTGAAGGAAAAGCGACCGTTTCACTGTGTGAACCTGGACCGTTTCACTGTGTGAACCTGGACCGTTTCTCTGATGAACCTGGACTGTTTCTCCGTATGAACCTGGACTGTTTCTCTGTATGAACCTGGACTGTTTCTCTGTGTGAACATGGACCGTTTCACTGAATGAACCTGGACCGTTTCTCTGTGTGAACCTGGACTGTTTCACTGAGTGAACCTGGACCGTTTCTCCGTGTGAACCTTGACCGTTTCACTGAATGAACCTGGACTGTTTCTCTGTATGAACCTGGACTGTTTCACTGATGAACCTGGACTGTTTCTCTGTGTGAACATGGACTGTGTCTCTGTGTGAACCTGGACTGTTTCTCTGTATGAACCTGGACCGTTTCTCTGTGTGAACCTGGACTGTTTCTCTGAATGAACCTGGACCGTTTCACTGATGAACCTGGACCATTTCACTGAATGAACCTGGACTGTTTCACTGTATAAACCTGGACTGTTTCACTGATGAACCTGGACTGTTTCACTGAATGAACCTGGACTGTTTCACTGAATGAACCTGGACTGTTTCACTGAATGAACCTGGACTGTTTCACTGATGAACCTGGACTGTTTCACTGATGAACCTGGACTGTTTCACTGAATGAACCTGGACTGTTTCACTGAATGAACCTGGACTGTTTCACTGAATGAACCTGGACCGTTTCACTGAATGAACCTGGACTGTTTCACTGATGAACCTGGACCGTTTCACTGAATGAACCTGGACCTTGGACCTTGGAGCGGGTTAACTGGAAACTCAGACTTTGTTAAACCTGCTCTCTGGTGTCTGCTGGCCCTCACCTCTCCTGAAGCACCAGTCCAGCAGCAGCATGAGGAAAGTGTTTCCCTGACACGACATGAACTCATCCAGCATGAGCGGAGCGATGGAGGCCAGAGCGGCCAGCGCCTGCAGCTGCATCTCCTCCTGTTGGATGGGGGTCCAGTAGCGAGAACCCTGCCGGCGCTGAGACGGGTCATCGGGGGGCTTCATGAACGTCAGCAGAGCCAGCATCACTCTTTCTTCTTTAAAGATCTGGGCGAGCAAAACCTAAATGTGAGGCGAGTGTCTTCACAGCACAACATCTCCAGAGACGCCGAGCGTGAGACGCACCCGAAGGGAGGTCGAGTCCTTTGACATGAACACCAACAGATGCAGCAGCAGCTTCTTCGTCTTCATTTCTTCGTCACCGTAGTTGAGTTTGAGGTTGTGCACCAGAGGATTGTTGCTTTTCACTAAAACAGAAATTAAGCTCTTTGTTGCACTTTAGGATGCCGCTCATGAATAATTCACAAAATTAACGAGGCTGATGAGGGAGGCGTGGCCTTACACTCTGGAAACGTGGCGAGAGCAACAAGCTGCTTGGCAAATAACGTCTCCTGAAAAACAACGCGGTTGTTACTTTCACACACCGCCTGCAGGAGCGAAGCGTGTTTTATTCTTTCCATACTCACGACCAGCAGAGAGGCGAGGTTCTCGGCCACGACGATGGTGAAAACCAGCAGGTCGTTCCTCAGCCGGAGGTCACCGTGTTGTGGGCCGCTGCTCAGCTGGTTTAAGAAGGCTTCCTTCAGAGAGCTAAGATCAAGAAAGAGACAAAAAAGTAATAAAATGTACTTATTATTACTCGTGTGTGTGTGTGTAGCTCTTAAATGTTCTATATTTCAAATATGAGGAACTTGGTTTACATTTTTTTTTCTGCGCAGTTAAATATTTTAATAAAAAAAATGTATTTATGTGTCAGTATATGTGCCGCTCCCTCTAGTGGACAAAGTTGGTATTTTACAGCCAAAATCCCTCTCTGGGCTCAAAATCGCATTTTTGTCCCATTGTGGGTCCAAACAGAGAGTCCTCCTGGTTCTGACCCACAGAAACTGTGTAGAAGAACAAGAACTTTGTGGTATTTCTATCAAATGTGATGCAGAAGTTATCAAAGAGTTTCTGAACAAATTCACTGATTGTTTACTTTCATGTTTCTGTAATATAATGATGTCAGAACCTTTGATCTAAAAACATCAGAGGAGAGAAATATTACTCACACATAGTAATGGATTACTCACACATAGTAATGGATTACTCACACATAGTAAGAGACTACTCCCACATAGTACCAGATTACTCTAACATAGTAACAGATTACTCACACATAGTAACAGATTACTCACACATAGAAAGAGATTACTCACACATAGTAAAAGATTACTCACATAGTAACAGATTACTCACACAAATTAACACATTACTCACACGTACTAACAGATTACTCACACGTACTAACAGATTACTCTAACATAGTAACAGATTACTCACACATAGTAACAGATTACTCTAACATAGTAACAGATTAATCACACATAGTACCAGATTACTCTAACATAGTACCAGATTACTCTAACATAGTAACAGATTAATCACACACAGTAACAGATTACTCACACATATTACCAGATTACTCACACATATTACCAGATTACTCTAACATAGTGACAGATTACTCACACATTTACAGGTACAATGTAGCTGACACTGAAAATCAATGATTTAAGGTCTTACCTGTCCACAGACACCAAGGTGATGCAAATACACCTGATATTTGTGGAGCTCTTTGAAGTTTATTACACAGACAAGGCTTAACTTTACATTACCAATCTGTAGAGCATATTCTACAATTCTGTTATCTTCTGAGTTATTTGAAGACATAAATGGTGTTGAGTGAATTTAACTCTAATCTCTATCATCGGCCAGAAGTGAGAGACACGTACACGACACACTCCATGCTGCAGAGTTGAGCAGTGACCTCCTCCATGCTGCCTCTCTCCAGCAGGTTCCACAAGATCTCGCAGGAGTGGGCCAGAACCTGACCAGACGGGTCGGGTTCGTTCATGTGGAGACACATTGCCTCGGCTCCTCGTGCACGCAGTAATGACACACAGTTCATATCTGTGGTAGAA
This sequence comes from Lophius piscatorius, assembly GCA_009660295.1. Classification (NCBI taxonomy): domain Eukaryota; kingdom Metazoa; phylum Chordata; class Actinopteri; order Lophiiformes; family Lophiidae; genus Lophius; species Lophius piscatorius. Next base: position 9,654 of record VRLP01009185.1, read on the forward strand.
TGAAACGTGATTAATTGTAAAACGACCCATTGACCTGCTGACATTGACACAAGGACACTTAAATCACTGTTTTGATTGCTTGTCTGATTGTCGTTTGGTAATGAGCAGATTTATGCTACTTTATCTAATGAAGGAGGGCTTCCGTCAGATTGATGTGACTGACAGCTGGCCTCCAGCCCAGCCTCACGCACCCAGAATAACATCAGGTACTGACCCGAGGAGCTGGAGAGGATCTTGAGGGTCTGCAGGAGCTGCAGCTTGATGGCGGGCTGGTTCTCCAGAGCGGCCATGGACAGGAGCAGCGTCTTAGCCAGTTCACTGCGCTCCAGCAACTGCAGCGTGTAGCCTGGACAGGTCGGCTGGAGCCCTCCAGGTGGAGCAGAGGAAACGAGTCAATAACGACTTCAGGCGTGTCTGATATAATGATGAAACCAGTCAATAACGACATCAGGCGTGTCTGATATAATGATGAAACCAGTCAATAACGACATCCGGCGTGTCTGATATAATGATGAAACCAGTCAATAACGACATCAGGCGTGTCTGATATAATGATGAAACCAGTCAATAACAACATCAGGCGTGTCTGATATAATGATGAAACGAGTCAATAACAACATCAGGCGTGTCTGATATAATGATAAAAAGAGTCAATAACGACATCGGGTGTGTCTGATATAATGATGAACCAGTCAATAAAAAACATGTCTGATATAATGATGAAACGAGTCAATTACAACATGTGTGTCTGATATAATTACGAGATGAGTCAATAACAACAAAATACGTGTCTGATATAATGACAGCAAATGAAAAAACAAAATCCCGACCAAAAGAAAGAAGGAACTTTTTAATGGAACAGAGAGGCTTATCTAATTGAATCATTGTCTGTAACCGCTCGTCCTGTTCGGGCTGGAGCCTATCCCAGCTGATTTGATGAAGAGGTGGGGGTGGATACACAGAGAGACAGATGAGCATCACGCTCACATTCACTCCTACGGGCAAATCTAGAGTCGCAGGCTCATGTGATGTTTTTGGACTTGAGACTCAGGACAGGAGATAAGATGAGACGTTTACTTGGAGAAAGCTCAGGAAGCTGCTTGTCCAGGCGGGGGATTCGAGGCTTTGTCTTGGCGACCCGTTCGGTCCCGTCCAAACAGCTGTAGAAGGATTTCACAGACTCGACTACCTGCCGCCTCACCTCAGCAACCGGCACCCTCATCAGACACCCTGCCGACAGAAACACGCCTGTTAGAGCCGTCATCCTCAATCCAGTGTGAAGAAACCCTTTCCTCCTTGAAGCCCCGCCCACAGCAATTGTCAACATGTCTTTAACTCTGACTTAAAACTACTGCTCTACTGACAACATCATGATGTCACCATCATCCTTAAACCAGCTCTGACCACATATGTCTGCATAATTCTGCTCACCACCCGGACCGTTTCACTGCGTGAACCCGGACCGTTTGGCTGCGTGAACCCGGACCGTTTCGGTGCCTGACCCATTCTGAAGGACAATATCTGGTCATCAGTTTGTGATTTGAAGCTGAAGCAGAACCGGGTCATAAAAGGAGACAATGACCCGGGTCAGAAGATGAAGTCCACCTCTGAATGGATCAAAGGGAAAAGAATATTCTGGACCTGAACCACGCTGAGATGCTGTGGTGGACCTGAGTGGATCAGGTCCTGCTCACACACTCTCCCCTGTTGCTGCACTAAAGCGGTTCTGCAAAGAGGACTGGGCCAGAATTGGGCCGCGGTGATGTCGGAGACTGATCTCCGGCTCTCACCTTATGGTTTATTAAACATAATTATCATTTTAAACTTGCTCGTTATCTTCCCTCAGGTTTCCTGTGTTCCATGTTCAGTGATGTTTCACGTTGTTCTGACCCAACATCAAAGCTCTCGGAGCAGGACACTCCAACCACCAGGATCCATTCCTGCCAGTCAATCAAACTCTACAGCCCCCCTTCTGATACCCCTTTTTCCAAAGAGACGTTTCCTGGGCTAGTTCGGAGCCAGAGCCTGACTTAGCACCAGTTCTTTGCTTTTCGACAGCCTAAGCACCTGCTCCTGGTTCTTAAAACTGGTGCCAGACAAGGACCGAGTCTTTGCTGGTCTAGAGCCCAGATCCGATGACGTTATACGGTCCTGTAGCGGCCTGGCTCCGAATTGGCTCCTTGCCAATGGAAAAGTAAACAGGTTCTTAGGAGGGCCGCAAGTGGAACCAACTAATTGCTGGCACTAGCACCAGGTTCCTTTTGGTGGAAATAGACACTTAATGTCACTTTATATCCGTCCGGAGTAAAAACAATACCGGGTTTGGACTTTAATGATTAATCAGCTGATGCACTTTTTAAAGGAGAATCTGTAGAAAAAAACAGTTTTCCCCCCGGGATCAATAAAGTATTTCTGATTCGGAGTCTGAAGATCCAACAGCTTTTGTTCTGAGATAAACAGCCAGATAAATAATTTAGATAAATGTAAGTCTATATGTAAACATTAAATCTAAGCGTTAAATCTAAACATTAAATCTAAGAGTTAAATCTGAATCTAAAATTAACATTAAATCTAAGTCTATATGTGAACATTACATCTAAGAGTTAAATCTGAAACTAAATACAAATGTTAAATTTAAGAGTTATATCTAAATCTAAACATTAAATCCAAGAGTTAAATCTTAGTCTATATGTAAACATTGAATCTAAGAGTTAAATCTTAGTCTATATGTAAACATTGAATCTAAGAGTTAAATCGGAAAATAAATATAAATGTTAAATCTAAGAGTTGAATCTAAATATAAACATTAAATCCAAGAGTTAAATCTTAGTCTATATGTAAACGTTAAATCTAAGAGTTAAATCTAAAACTAAATGCAAACGTTAAAATGAAGAGTTAAATGTAATTTTTTTTTATCATGGATGGAACGGTCTCTCTTCATCCAGCTTTTATTTTGGTACATCTGCGGACCAGTAGTCTACATTTGCATATTAGTTGAATATTTAGTTCAAACGGAGGTGAAGGTCACCAGGGTGTCTGCGGTGACGGAGGGACGTACCGATGGAGGAGAGGAAGTCTACCACATCCTGGGCGTATCTCAGCTCGTCTGAGGCTTTCTCCTTCAGGAAGGGAAGTCTGGGAGCGAGAGAAGTTACATCACGACGTGAGACCACCGCTCATGACAAAACATCTGTTCATGCTCAAGGTTCAGGTTTTCTTACCCACAAATTCTCAGCGCCTCACACAAGACCACCACGTACTCCGCCTGGTCCTCCGCCTTCTCCGCACAGACGTTCAGTATCGTCTGCATGCCTCTCAGCTCCTTCAAGATCTTCAGAGGAGTTAAAGACGTTCGGACATTTTGACGGTTTGCCCGCGGAGATGGATCCCTGCGAGGGGGCGGGGCTTCATCACTATGATCATTACTTCACAGAAAATGCTGACAGTCAGTCACGCAGATATAAATTAGAGCCTCGGGAATGAGACTCGTCTGTTTCCATCGGCGCACTGGCGGAAAGTGAGGATGACGTTTTGACAATCTGCCACAGAGTGTGACTCCTGAGGGAGTCTTCATCACTGACAGCATGAAGAGCTCCCCAGAATCAATGCACTCTTTAGAAATGAGCTGTAAGAAAGGTCTTTATCGTCTCTACCCAGTATCTTTAACATGAATCCTTCACAAAAATAATAGAGCCGATAACTCCAGTAATATAAATGTTATTTTATAATGTAGATTATATTATTATATGATGTTATTTTAAATTACACTTTTTTCTAAATATGGAGGAAAAAAATCCAAATCCTGTGAGCCAAAGATGATTGGCACCCAACATTTTATATTTAGCCCCGCCCCCTTTGCCTCAGTAACATCTGAGTCTCCTTCTGTCCTCTGTGAGGAGGTCTGAGACCAGTCCTCCATACAGAACCTCTCCACCTCCTTCAGGTTCTGAGGTCCACGCTGGTGGACTCTCCTCTGCAGCACATCCCACAGATGTTCTGGTGGGTTTGGGTCAGGTGACTGGG
>VRLP01009186.1:0-13667 GCA_009660295.1 Lophius piscatorius
AAACGATGAAACAAACAGATACAGAAGTCTCCGGGTGATGGTACACCTGCAGCAACAGGTAGGCGGACCGTCACCAGACTCGGTAGAATTGTTACAAATACAAATACAGAATAACAGATACAAATACGGATATATATCCAAAAGGTTTGCCGGTGACCACCAATAAAAGGTATACTTGTCGGTTAATAGTATTGCAGGCTGTAGAACTCTGATGGAAAAGCGGCGAACAGACAATGCCAGCGTCCTCTCCCTTCAGCGTCCAGACTACACTTGATCACATACAGTCGTACACAGTATAATATAGGGAACTGATATCTCTTTGTTGAAAAAAAAAAAAAAAAGGTGTAAAACAATACAATATTTTGCCATTATTGTTGTCATTTGCCAGAGGGTTAATGGTGTTGTAAAGTTGTTGTAGATCTCTGTCATATACAGTAATTTCGGAAACACATTTTGATCTGATGAGGATGGAACCACCTATACGGCTGGAACTTCTGAGATGGGAAGTTGAAGCAAATGACTGTTCAGAGTAAAAAGCTGAGGCGGAGTTCTTTTTTCCTCAGATGAGATAGAGTGATTGTTATAACCAGCTCTGAACTCTTCTAAAGTGCGGCTGATTCTGGAAAGATAGATGCAATAGAGGGAAAACAGTAGCTTCTACATTTTCCAAGTCTAGGAAACCAAGGAATGCCATTTTTTATTTTTTTTTAAATAGTTGCACAAATATGACTACAGTTGTTGTTCAAGTTTCTGTCGAAACGCTCAACCCTCTGGTTATTTACAGAGCATCCCCTGAGCACAGAACCTTCACCCCTGGTTGCTCCCATTTGCTCCCAAATGTGAATATGTTCTGCTTCGTGATCAGTCCTGATGTGCAGCGGTCTCAAAAACTTTCCAACTGCTGCAGTGAAAAGGTCGGCTTGATTGTCATTTTAGCAGTGAAGAAAGATCAACATCCTACAATATCCATCTACTGCACAGCAAATTACCAATTTCCATCTATTAGTTTATGATTTCCATCTAAATACAGAGATTTCTGTCCGAGCAATTGAGTATCCAATTGGTCGTCACTTAGACTGTTAAATTTGGATGCTGGGATATTTTAGTCCTGCAGTACCTTGTACAATGTTGGCTTTGAGAATGAAAGAGTAGTCACTGCATCTTTCAAGGTGGTATCAGAAATCAGATGCCTTTCTTTGTGCCTATAGACTATAGAACACAAAAACATAATGCAGAGCATATTTCTATAAAATGATAGGTCATAATGGTCTACAGCACACACATAGATTGAATTAATATATGAAATAGACATGCACTGATCAGCCATAAGACTAAAACCAATGACAGGTGAACTCAGGTTAATAGTAGGTGGGTTTAAATGAACACTTTTCTCCTTTCAGAGTGAAATAATTCTGAAAGACTATTCCTGTTTGACCGTTTACATGAGCTGTGATCTTAACGGAAATGTTGTTTACATGCGCCGACACATCAAATGGAAGAGCTGTCAGGGGGAGCACTAAACAACCAATAGATGACAAGTTTTATCAAAAGATGGGCGTCTATTTTGTGATCACGGTAGAATTTTTATTGTAATGCTTTAATGAACAAACAGCCTGCTAATAACTCATGTTTACTTTTGAAGTCTACTGGAGACAGGAGGGAGGGAGAGAGGAAAGACATTGTAAGTTTTAATCTGACTAACTTTAAATCATTTAGACGTTACATTACCAAATATTGAGTTATAAGTAAGGCCTAGCTTAGGGGTAAACTCACCAGAAATGTTTTGTTAACTATAATCTGCTTAAAGCAGAAACTACTCATTGCGCATGATATTATTCTGAAAGCCCAGATCCACCGATGGTCAGAGATTTTTACAGAGATCTACCTCCTCTTTAACCTCATAATTTATTGTTGCATGAAATGTGAATTTGGTCACCAGAAATCTAACATGAACATCATACGAAATGTGTAAGCAAAAAATCTTCATCATCATCACGCGCTCCATCCTGAAAACCCAGAACCATAGACACAGGCTTATTAATTCTCTATATCCTGTTCAGGGTCGTGGGGGCTGGTGCCTATCACAACTCTTGAATTACATTGTAGATAGTAGTGATGATAGTGGGTCTGATAGACTTTGTTGTTGTGGGATTTATGCATCAGCATAAATTGCTGATTATAAAATCAACGTCTGCAAAGTTTTCCAGCGCTTTTCAATTTGTTGGTATAGCTACAGTCCATCACGCTCCTTACGGTTTTTCTTGGACATGTTTGTAGGGTTCATTATTTCTTACTTTCCCTCTTTTTTACCGATTGCTGTGGTGGCTCCAGGCCATTGAGGCAGATGAAGCATTGCTGAAACTCTGAATTGCCGCTAAAATGGCCATTCCAATATTTCCAGCTAAACTCTGATCGCTGGACATGGTAATTTCGACAAGCGACCAATTATGATATATATTAAGGTGAAATGCATGCAGTGAGCCCCTAGATGAGGAGCAGGAAGAGGAGGTGATGCAATGGCGGAATGTCTGGATTTATGGCGTGCCTCGGCCGTGGCAATGGGTCTCTTCTTAGAACTGTTATTTTGGTACTTCTACTGACTGGTAAAGAGTAAATTTGCATATTGGCTAAATATTTAGTTTTGTTCTAAACATTTAGATATAGATTTAGCATTTAGATTAAACATTTAGATTTAGTTTTTTAGATATAACATTTAAATTTAGATTTATCATTAAGATTTGGCATTTCCATTTCTATTTCATATTTAGACAATTGAATTAAAATATATTTTGTAGAAAGGAAATATGACTAAGTACATAAATATTGCTTTAAATGTGGTAATTAGTGAATTTCATAATTTGACACAGTTGTCAAATTGGACAACTGTTGTTTGGAGCTAAATGTGGGAAAAAGTTCCTTTTAAAAATACTTTAAAAATCAACATGTTCTACTTTACAATCGTCACCCTATACCAAGCTGCCACTGTGGCAAACATTGCAAGTAAGGCACATTTCTAATTTTCATTATCGTGTCTGGTTCATAAACAACTTACACACCTGAGAATGGGAGTCTTTCTACAGCCGAGTGTAGTTAGTTAGAGCTGTCTCGTTCTCACCTGTGTCTTTATTCTTACTTTTTTATTTGTATTTTTCTCTCACATGGGCAGACATCTTTTCTCTTTGAGTCCCTGTGTCATGTACTTTTGAAATAGTTACTTCTTTAAACCCTACATAGAACCATTTAAAACCATGTATGTTAACCATGCTTGAGTTTAAATAATAACACAATATTTTAATCGTAGAGATTTTATTTTTTTCAATAATCATATACAATAATCAATAATCATATACACTTGAAACGTGAAACCAGCAGTGATGTAAGTTTTTTTTGTCGGTTAAGTATTTTCTTAACCCCAGGAATATTTCTTCGAAGCAAACAACATTTATCTTATTATTAAGATAGTTGTTGGCAGGTGACAGAGCTGTCAAAGCTAGTATCAGTGAGATTTGTTGTCCCATGCAATAAAACAGCATGCCTTATGAGAGTCAGTGTACTTTTAAACAAGGCCACCTGTCATGTGGTGTCAACGGTGTTGTAAACAAAGCATAACAAAGAAACAAACAAAAAACACAAAAATATATGAATCACTGCGCCCAATGTAACATCCATGCATAAAATACAAAAGTCAGTGTGATGGCTGTGACTGCAGATTATCTGAATGGGCTCCCGTTTGGTTCGGGTACAGGGCTGGCAGCAAATCCGAACGTCGTGTTCGCAGAGATCCGGGCGAAGTGGGGTAGGAAATGAGGGAGGAGAAGGAACTAGAGCAGTTAAGGAACTAGAGCAGTTAAAGAAGACAAAGAGGAGGAGAGGGGGAAGTTCCCTGCAACACTACTTCTGCCCGAGGGTTTGTCCATCCACTGACTTCCTTCTTCTGCAGAGAAGAAGGTAATAGGCTGGGTATAGGGTATAGGCTGGTGGAGGTAGCAAATCCAGTAATGATCACTCTTCCAATTCACCTACAGACACCTTGTTGCGACTCTACGATTCTACTATGTTACGATTGTAATAGGTTGAAACCACATTTTATTTGATTATAAAAACATTTGTTTATCATTTCACCTCCTCAAAGATTGACACATCTATAAAACCCGAGGGGTTGGCCACCCCTTTTATAGATTTCATGAATTTCCTCAATATTAAACAATAAAATATATCAACGTCGGTGTAGTCTGAGGATTATTCAGTCGTATTAATGTACAGTAAAGAAATACATGATTGATTAGTTATAGTAATAATAATAAAATGATTACTCTTTATTATCACTTTGTTATTTTACACAGTGCATACACCCAGGAAAACATTGTGAAATTAATTATCTGCATTTGATCTTCCCCTATGAAGCAGTAGAAGGTCCCTGTGATGTGGCTGGGGTGTAAATTGGGGTTTTGATTCTTGCTCAAAGACCCTATAACATATAGACTGCAGAGGCTGGGCAGGAACTGCCAATCATCCGATTGGATGATGACCAGTCCTCATCCTGGAATGAACTGCATATCGGATTTCTAGTAATGTAAAGTAATTTTAAAGTACAGTAAGAAACTGTAAAAAATACAATATTTTATAGATGAAACTGCTCGCAGTTAATTACTTTAATTTTAGGGTGAAACGTTGTTTCTAATATTACATGCACAAGCATGACTGGAGAAGTTCTTGCAGTGAAAGAGGGCAATCATACTTTCAAATCCACCTATCCACCTCTTATATTTGACCCTCAGTATCTGTCAGGTTTGTTTTGCTGTCTCTTGGTAAACGCGGAGAAAATTCTGAGGTCATAGTGATTAGCCCAAGGAGAAAGGTAATGAAATAAACTACCTGCCTGAGAGTGCGCGCTTTATTTGTCTATTATACATGAAAGGTGCTGAGAACTGTTAGAAGCCCCTCCTTCAAAGCAGGAATCATGGCTTTGCATTTCCCTCATGTCACTTTCCATTCAGGCCCTGTTAATTGCTGTTTATTTTGCTTTATCTTTTAAGGTAATTGGAGGAAATGCCAGACTGGGAATAAGGGGGGGTTAAGTAAGTTTAGTTATCTTTATTTTTCTTTAGAAAAGATGACTTTAAATCACAACTTGATTTACTCTCTGAAGTGAGCTTTGGCTTCATGTAACTGGAACAACGGCTCTGTGTTTCGCATTTCAAATCAAAATACACACATGGCACTTGTATATCAAAAATAAACACATCCAGGCAACAAACACATTGCATCAACACAATTCACCATTGTCACGTGATTTACTCACACAATACAACCAATTTATAAACTACTCAACACAATTAAGTAAATAGCATTCAGTATGTAACAAGAACTCGGCAGACAGAACTAGTGATGTAAGTTAGAACCAATTAGCTGCAAAATACTTCCAATACAAAACCTCAAGTAGGTATTGGAAAAACAAAACACCATAGACACAAAAAAATAAAATCTCAAAACTAGATGCAATTATATTATATTGACAATTTTTGAGATAAAGATCTCCCTAGTGTCAAAAATATAAACCGAAACGTTCCCAAAAACAATACAGTTCTTCATTGGATTAAGATCTATTTTACATATGCAATTCAAAAAGGATTTATGATATAGTTTTTGCATTATCTCGATAACGCGAAGGATCTGCGGCAATGGCCGCATTGGCATTCGCCATGACTACTCCATAGAATCCCTGACTTTTACGGAATATAAATATGGTTAAATTAATACACAAGATAGATCTCCTGAAGTCAATTCATATGCACCAAATTTGGACTAAATCGGACTAACGGTTAAGAAGTTATAACCAAAAACTTTTGGAGGTAAAGCTCCCCCTAGTGTCAGAAATATACAGCCCACTTTCCAAAATCAATCCGGTTCTTTCCCAAACTAAAGTCTATGTACAAACTGTGTAGATTTTCACAACACAATTATTGTGTCAATGCAAGCTTGTCAACCAATTTTTTTCAATAGAATCATAGTTATAGGAAAGTTTTTTAACGTCCTCAGTATGCAATGTGTAGCCTATTTGATGAGTGAAAATACATTTTTGACAATTCTTGGAAGACATTGGAAACAGATTTGGAAAAAAATGTGTGTTCCACCCATTAACAAATTGAAGACTTAAAAGGTTAATCTGTCTTCCCTACTAGATGCAGACCATAGGATACTGGACACGTGATGTTGAAATGAATAATTGAGGAGGTATAATGCGTTACCCCATCATCCTACCCCACAATGTCTTTGATATTTGTGTAATATAATTTATTTATGGTGTATATAAAAACTGTGTATTTTTGGTTGTAGTTTATTTCCTTTGTATTGTCCATCTAATTTATGTGCGAATAAAAATAATTGAAAAAAACATCCATAGATTAAAGACTATGGATGTCTGGTACTTGTAAGGTGTAGATTGGCAAATTATATCCCTGAGAAGCCTGGGATATTACGGAATCATCAACGCAGCTGCTGCGTCTGCTGCATTTTCCTTTGTGTTAACGCAATAACTCAAAAACTATTTCATGGGTCACTTTCTAATTTCACACCCGAGGAGATCTGTCTTGTATACATCGTATTGTATTTTAATCTTATAGATCATATTTTACTCACTTGTTATGAAAAACAATGTTTTTCAGATATAACTTAATAACCATTGGTATGAATCAAATCGAGTAGATCAATCCCGTATATATCATATTGCACTCTAAATGTTTATATTCTACTCACTAGGGGGAGCTCTTTTTTCCTTTTTACGTAAAACACTGTTTTTGTTTTTACATAATTCAAAATTTAATACCCACATGGAATGTAGTGTGAGGAAGGAGTTGGAATGGTCAGTTGTATATTCCAGAAAGACCTTTATCTCCAAAAGTTTTCAGGCCATAATTTCCCAATCATTTGTCAGATTTAGTCCGAATTTGGTGCATATGAATCATCTCAAAGAGATTTTTCTTGTATACACATAGAGTTTTACTCTAGTAGTCCAAATTTTACTCAAAAGGGGGAGCTTTCATGAAAAACATTGTTTTTAGGACATTACTTCCTAACGGTTGGTAGCATTTTGGTGCAAATGAATCCTCTCAAGGAGACCTATCTTGTAAATATTATATTTTACTCTGGTAGTTCATTTTACGATCCACATGGATCAGTGCGGCAAATATCTGGATTGATTTTGAGAAAGGTCACTTGTATATTTCGGACCAAAGGTTAAGAAGTTATGTCTGAAAAAACAGTGTTTTTGTGCAAAAGCTGAGTAAAATATGCACTATTAGAGAGAATATCTCCTAATATTTTTGGACCATAATATCTCAATCGTTGGTCTGATTTAGGCCAAATTTGGTTCATATGAGTTGACTCAATGATTTAGATTATGCAGTACATTGTATTCTCTCTAATAGTGCATATTTTACTCAGCTTTTGCACATAAACACTGTTTTTTCATACATAACTTCTTAACCTTTGGTCCGATTTTTATAGATGTTGTGCATATGAATAAGCTAGAGGAGATCTCTCGGGTATAAATCATATTTTACTCACTAGGTAGAGTTCTTTTACAAAATTTATTATGGACATAACATTTAATTTGAGGACTTCAACCAGGGGAATTACTTGTACGTACAACGCATGGGATTGGGGACATTTTGCGGATATTTACTTGCTTTCGGTGATGACAGCATAGGTGTAGTTCACAGATACATACATGGTTTGTATCATGTTTGAGGTGGATACATGGAGGGTATAAATCCTGTATTTCAGACAGAACACAGTTTCGGAGTAAACTGTTAAACAGTCTGCCTGCTGTTGGAACAAAGGACCTACAGAGCATTCTCTCTAAATCTGTGGGTGTAGAAGTCTGTTGCTGAAGGACTGCTCAAATAGGCTAGTGGTAAGCCCCAAACATCTTTGGGATACCCAAAAATACAAAACACAACAATGTTTTTCCTCATTTCAATGGTTTCCCCTATATGAAATGGATTCTTGTCTAAAATTATTTTGCTGCAAATTTGTTTAATTGATAGATATTTTTATATATGCCATAACTAAAAAAGACCCAATTTTTTTACCTTGCCGGTTAGATATATAAACTAATGTAGATTAATAATAGAAGCTCCAGGAACTCTGAAACTTCACATGTTGGTAGGCAGGAACTTGCTCATCACAACAGAAAAAACCTAAAAGTGATTATCTTGATGAATACTGGAAAGATTGACCTATGAACACATTACTAAAATAAGCGGTAATGTAAAAAACTAGTATCTATGCAAAATGTTCTTATTTACTTTGTAGTAGCTCTGTCATCTATAGTTGTAAAAACACAGATGAGGGCTTGTTGGACAGGTGAGGTTGTACTGAATACAGAACTACCACATGCAAATATATAATGCATAGTCAGTGAGTAACATCACTAAATGTAGGTGTCCCAAAGGAAAGAAAATGACACATTGACATAATGAAGTCTCCAACCCATCAGTGGTGAGATGTTGATATATTTACGGTACATTTAATAGATGGCACCTTTGAAATGATACCCTTCCTTTTATGATACATTTCATACGGACACAAAGATCCAATTTAATCAGGTTGAAATTGAAATAGAACTCCGTTATTACTAAATAATGAGGGAAAAAATTGTTTAATTTTCTGACTGTGGAAAAAAAAACTTCACAGTTCATCATCACAGGTTCTATGTACCCATCTTCTTTAGGCCTCCAACCTTTACCAATTATCTTTGATGCCACTCTGCTGTTTAGTAAAAGGCTCTTAACAGATTTATAGAGGGCATCTTCTGTTTCATCTTTTTCTTTCGCCCTTAAAGGAGGAAGGCATAATTTCTTGCCACATGAAAAGACTAAAATTTGCCATTTCTTTTAAGTCACTCAGATGGGTCTTCAATCCTGTGAAGCCAGTAACCTTTCCAGTTCTGTAGAAGCTGCTTATAGTATCATAATCCATTAGGGCTCGGCATGCAGGTAAACACTCAAATTGTGCCGCTCCAAGTTTCTGACCGGTGAAAAAGACTGGTACAATTCTTTCCTTTTGGCTATTTCCAGAGTGCACGAACACTGTTGAACACCCCTTTGCTTGAATAGTACATAAGCAAAACCAGCACATCTGTATCATCATATTTGACAATGAGACCAGACTGTGACTTTGTTGGTTGTATTGTAACACCAATCTTGTGGTAGCCTCCTACTGGTCACTATTAAGATCTTTCAAGCAGTCAATGCATGACTTACTGACCATTTTTACTTCCTCACCATTCTAAAGGCCACCTGCCAAGATGACTATGTTCTGTGAAGAGATTTTCTGTGGCCCTTGTTCCCACGGATCCTCAGGTTTTCTGTAGTTTGAAACATTTAATTGTCCTGTAATAATATGTGTTGGTTTGGTTGGTGCCTCATCTGTGGTCTTTGAGTATCGGTGGTCGGATGTCCTATAGCCTCTTCTGGAACAACAGCAACTTTCTTGTGAGATATACAGCATGCATTTCATCGAAATGACAAGGCCACTCACTGGTCAACAGCTCATTGGCGAGGTGGAGACGGAAATCCCTGAGATCCAGAACTGTCTACATATTCACAAATTAGGGAGTTAAGCATCAGCAACCTTAAAATACTAGTAAACGTTCCTAGCGGTTGCTGATCTGTTGCTAAGTATCCTTTGTTCTTAGTGTGAAGCTGACTTTCAACTTCACCTGAATACATATGTTAAGTTATGTCTTGATTCAGCGCTTGTAGAGCAGCGGTGGCAAACCTGTGGCTATCGAGCCACATGCGGCTCTTTAGCGGCTCCCATGCGGCCCTTTTCTTTTTTTTTTCTTTTAAATGCGTTGAATATTATATAATAGCAATTCCCAATATTTAATAAGATAATAATAACGATTCTGTGACAATACAAAAAATGAAACAAAAATAGATCTTCACTAAATATCGCTCTAAAAAATCCAAAATAACAAATCCAAATCCACAATATCATACGGCTGAGGCTATGTTCGAACTTCAAATCTTAATGCTCAATTCCGATTTTTTTTTCGAAAATTGGATTATTTTGTTTAACCCAGTGTTCCCAATTCTCTACTGATGGATTCTGATATTAACAGTTCACGGCCCTGGAGTGACCCGCATGTGCAAAAGAGCAATAACAAAGACACAGCACACTGTCAATTTGGAAGCAAGATGAAATCCACTTAAGTAAGTCTGATCGCTTTTGTCGTGAGCAAAAGTGTTGATAGTGATGTTAATATTTTTTATAATGATGTTTTTGTATGTAAGACTCTCTCTCCGGTGCAGCGTTGCGATCTCACCGGAATTCAATTGGTCTTTGACGTCGTCTTCCTTCGACATCACAACCGAAGATGACGTCAAAGACCAATGAATTCCGTTCTGGCGGTTCTGATTGAAGTCGCATTTCAAGTAATCCTAACTGTGTCAGATTTTGGAACACATATAGCAGTGGCCGAAATTGGAACTGGAAAAGATCAGCTCCATGTGGCTTGTGTTGTTCACAATGCCATGAAACAGTCACATATGAGCAAAAAATCATACCTGGGTCAGATTCTGCCTGCGGCGTGAACATAGCCTGGGACAGAGGGGGTCAATTCATTAATAGCTCAAAGGAAAGTATACAAGGAACACAAGAAAAACGCTGATAGAGATGACTCAAGAGAACACCATAAGTTGGGACATCACGGTAGGTGAGGGCAAACAAAATACATTAGGTGGTGTGGTTGACAGGATATAGCTGAAAACCATCAGCACAATCACACAGAAGCAGCACATAGTCTACAGTGACAGGAAGAATCAAAAAACTCCCAAAAAAACCTTAACTGACGAAAACCTTAACTGACACGTTGGGAAGCCTGTCATGTTGATGGGCTAGCCTTGGATTTCGACTGTGACTATTAACTAAGGGATAAATGAAGGTCATTAATATTTTGAGATTCTGAAATAAGCACACAGAGAAATTTTAGGAAACTGCAGACAGGGGCAGTAGGGTTTACTGGGCAGGTTTGCTCATAATCTACTGTATTCATATGACCAACGCTTTTTCATGTCACTTTTGGTTTGCTTTTCCAAACCAAAGTTAATCCAGTTTCAAAGCATGACCTTATAAAGTAAGAGCTAGCTCAAAGTCACTAATAATTAAAATTTTATTTTTCGTTTTAGATATTTTTTCTTTTTTATTGAACTTTTAGAGCAGCCAGCATGTACATCATAATTAAACTAGAAAAATGATCTGGCAACAATAAAAATATATATTCATAAAGAAATATCAGCAATACAGCATGTTAAACAAATATACTAGCATCAAAAATGATATATACATGTCTGTGTAAATACAATATAAAACAAAGCAGCACATACAAAAAAAAACGGCGAAATCAATCAAACAACCAAAACCAAAACAAAAATGAACCAACGATAATAATAATATTATAAGGCTATGAATTGAGGTCAACTTCATTGAAGGGTAGTGACCTTGACCATGATTCAACCATTTCAAATGCCCATTACTCTGGTATTTCAAGAAAATTAAAGCATTTGTAAAGGGAAAAGAAAAAGGTCCATATCAAAAATAATTTATTTGTGGAGTCTTTAATGTGGGCCTGATTTTTTCTTTTTCTACAGAGTATAAGAAGGGGGTATAGATATAGAGAGAAGATTTCCAGCGAACCACAATTAAATGCCTTGCCAACAAAGTTGAATAAGCCATGTTGAATGTAGCGTTAAGTTGCTCAAAAGTAGCAAATTTATGAATGATATATACAGATCCCTGAACATTCTAATGCTAGGATCATGCCATGATAAAAAGGCATTTTTGACCATGGAAGGGGGGAAAGCAGGGTTTGAGGTTATCAGAGATGAAAAAGATTTCTGAAAGATTTCTGAAATGAAAAAAATATAGAGAAGGACCGACAACCCTAGGGTTTATGTAGTGAGACACAACAAGACAGGGAGGGGGCAAAGGCCTCAAAGAGTGAGGCAGAAGCTGCCCAGTTCTTGGATTCCAGCATCCCGACTGGCACTCCAACTCAACCCTGCCACCAACTCCTCCAGTGAGTGAGCCCAACTGAATCGGAAGGCATCACCCCAGGATAAGCAGTCACAATAATGAATGAATAGATTATCTGGAATCTGAATCAAAATGGTTTCATGGCATCAACCGATCAATAGAAAAATACACTCTAATGTAGAGTTTAATCATAGATAAGAAAACATATTTACTTTATAAGGAAGTGTGAAAAATACCCATCCGTACATGTGATAATGTCATAATTTTTTTGTAGATGATTGAGGAGAGACTGTTAACCAAAGAGACTCTGCACGTTTGCTCTGGATGTAAGATGCCAATATAGAGTTGTGACATGGAAGAATTGTATCTAGGCAGTCAAAGGTTAGTAAACGGATAAAGGCACAACACAGCCGCAAAAAAACGTAGTGCAACAATGTGCTGCTGAAAAAGTGACTCGTAAACACGGGTGTGTTTCTGCATTGAGGTCGGGGTTGAGACAGGAAGAATGTGAAAAGCATCTATTTAGGAGAGTAGAATCCAAGGGCATGGGGTTGCAAAGGTTAAACAGGGCAAAGGCAGGTTTAAAACATGCAGAGACTAAAGCCAACAGTAGGTGAGTTTACATGGGACACTTTTCTCCTTTCCGAATGAAACCTTTCCGAATTGCAATGTCGGTCGCCTGTTTACATGACTTTTGATCTTTTCCGACACGATGTTTACATGCATTGACTCACCCAATCGGAAACGCTTTCACACATGCTCAGTGATCCACATTCCCGTTCATAAGGTGGCGATAATGCTTCTGTGAGCTCGGTGCCGACTGGCAACAAGCGCCCAGAAGAATAATATGACAAAGAGGACGTGCGCAGAAGTGACTTTTCGCCCATCTAACCGTCCAAATATGTTAAAGTCTTTCAAAGTTGCAATGAATAAATCACTCTCCGATGCAGACCGGTACTGTTTTGAAGTCGTCATATTTAATATGCTTTGCGGAGCTGAAAGAAACTTCCCATCACGACGCTGAGCATGCGCAGATACAATTCAAACAGAAAGCTTTCCGATACAGCGTTTACATGCAGCGACTGGCCATCGCAAAGGCTTTCCGAAAGGATTTTGACTACCTCCTTGCAAAGGAATTAAATCTAATTTGGAAAGGTTCTTTCCACTCGGAAAGGGGTGTTTACATGCAGCATTTTCTTTCCGATTAATAATAAATAATAATAATACATTTAATTTATAATGCACTTTACATTTGGATCAAATCTCAAAGTGCTACAAAGCAAAAGCAGATAAAAGCATCAATAAAAATAAAATAATAACTATATAAAAGCCTTACCAAAAACCAGCAATGTTAATTAAGGTTATAGGTTCTGCTAAAAAGGAAAGTTTTAAGTCCTTTTTTAAATGTGTCAGTCGTCTGTGGAGTCCTGAGATGGTCAGGGAGGGCATTCCACAGACGAGGGGCAGCAGAACAGAAGGCCCGATCACCCATGGTGCTGAGCTTAGTCCGGGGAAGGAGGAAGCGGTATGAGTGGGTAGAACGGAGGGATCGTGTTGAGGTCAGTGGGGTGAGTAGTTCTTTTAGGTAGGGGGGTGCGTTACCATGGATGCACTGGTGAGTGAGG
>VRLP01009187.1:0-13667 GCA_009660295.1 Lophius piscatorius
GCCGTTAGCTTTGGACGAGACGCACAGAGGACGTTAGTAGCCGTTATTTCCATGGAAATGATGCCGAGAAAAAAGCTATCAAACACAGAAAGTGATCAACAGCGGCTTTTGGTGAAAGTGTCTCGGGGGCAGTGATGAACGAGACGGATAAACAAACTGACATCAACGATGAACAAACAGAAACGGACATAAACGATGAAACAAACAGACCCAGAAGTCTCCGGGTGATGGTTCACCTGCAGCAACAGGTAGGCGGACCGTCACCAGACCCGGTAGAATTCTTACAAATACAAATACAAATACAGAGTAATAGATACAAATACGGATGTATATCCAAAAGGTTTGCCGGTGAGCAACAATAAAAGGTATACTTGTCGGTTAATAGTATTGCAGGCTGTAGAACTCTGATGGAAGAGCGGCGAACAGACAACGCCAGCGTCCTCTCCCTTCAGCGTCCGGACTGATACTACTGATACAATTGATTTAAGTGCTATAATAAAAAATAGACTTAACACAATAGTTCACAAACAAATGAAAATCGATGGAAAACAATGGAGATGGCTGTCAATTTCTGAATGAGTCAAGCGCCACCCGTTTCCATGATATATTGGAAACGGATGAAACGGGAAAATATATTGGAATATATATATAATATATATATATATATATATATATATAATATATATATATATATATATATATATATTCCTTCCTCTCCAGAATAAAGTCCTTTTCTGAAGCTCTTAAAGAGGTCTAAATGTAACCTCTTGAGACCAGCTTGAATCCTGAATTCTTACTTTTTATTAACATTCATGTTTAGGGTTAGGAATGAAATATCGATTAATGAGTTAAATATCTTCTCTTGAACTCGTCGGGCTCTAGAATTTAGTACCGTTTCCCACTTTGACCCCTCTGTTGTGTCATTATGAACGTCGTTTCTCTTTACTCTTCAGGCTGAATGTGTCCCACAGCCCTCAAGGAGGTCTCCAGCCAGAAGTGCCCCCTTTGGAAGCTGGTTTCAGATGGTGGCTTAGAGTAATGTCATCTATCTAGCACCATTTGAAATCAGTGTTCTTGGGGAGGGAAGTGTTCGTCATCGGCTGGTGAGCGGCGGCGGTGAAGTGTCCTCGGAGGTCCTCAGAGACTTCAACCAGCAGACCCAGCTGATGTCCTCAAAGCTCAAGAGCTTCGTCCTTGATCCAAGGTTGACCGATTTCCTCTGGTGTTCAGAGTCTGCTAATGTTTCTAGCACCATTAGAAATCGGTTACAGCGAAGGACAGATCTCATCGGACCTCCAGGAGGATTTTTCAGCTATGGACCCAGGAATGAGTTTTTGTGAATTTCTCCTGCAGTGACTGTTAGGCTTCTACATTCTACCTGGATCTCTCATTCATAGTCAACGGATGTTCTCATCCTGTGAGGATTTTCTGTTTCCCAGCAACAATGTGATTCTGTGCAAGCTACAACAAAAGGGGAAAAAACAAAAGATAAAGAGAGAAAGTTTTTAACAAATGTGCTTCATAAAAATTCTGGAGTTCAATTTCTATCATTATTGTTCATATTAACATATGAAAGGAAAAAATAGAGGTGCTGTTTATAGAATGTGCATGTAATGGGAACATGAAGATAGTTCTTTAAAGTCCTGCATGGAAAAAAGAAGACTAAAAATAAGAAATATCATAAGACACGTGTTTGTTGAGTTTCATGAAAGAAAATATTTGAGTTATGTCCAGAACAAAAAACGTTCAGAGGCGCAGACATGTTTCTGTTCAGTGTTAAATCCATAAGGTCTATTCTTAAAAATAAGGGCTGCTGTTTCATCCCACTCATGTGTATAACATTTAAAATGTAGGATTTCTTCCTTCTTCCTCTGTAATTTTCTTTATTTCCTCTGACCTGTATGGAAAATTCATTGAGAAGAACAAGCCCTATAAAGCATTAACATATATTTAGTGAGTAATCTTTTTCCCCGTAGCTTCATCACCGAAGTACATTAATGGGTAGCTTTTTCATGAATAGCTTCAATAGATCAAATAATAATACATAGATTAAATACGTTGTCTTAAATACAGACGCATCTATTCCACTGCTTCTCCGAGGAGAATATCATTCTCCCTACTCCACATAATTTCTCTGGCAGCTTGTCATGACTCTGAAGCCTTGTTCCCATCAACAAAGAACCAGGTGCTGGTTCCAGGCTGGAGCGAGAGCGCGTTGGTTCAACTTACGAATGGCTGTTTTTTGTTGTTTTTAAAATAAGTATCCTGTATTTAGAGCAACATATTATACAACTAATTTGTTCGCCAGGGGTACAATAAAAAAAGAAAACATCCAAAGGGCAAATTGTAATTTCTCAAACACACAGCTTGTCTTCTTTGCCTTCTTACTTATAGTGTCCTTCACTGTGGTGCAGTTTTGCCTCGGTTCCTGCTGAAAGTGGATTAAGACTGGTTTGGAGACGTGTCCCTTTAAAATCAAATTCATAAATGCATCTTTAATATAATTTTCAAAGTAACTTTGTAAAATCTACATGTATGTGTGTAAAATAACCCGTCTGTCCTTTTCACCTTGTTACTATGATGCGGCTCGCGTTCCCGTTGGCTGGAGAGCAACGTCATCGCGTCACTACCTACGTATTTTCCACGTCACCGCTTTCCCAGCAACCCTAGCGTTCAAACCATAACAACAATGGCGGCCCGCTTTTCCTCGCAATTCGTGCTGCTAGACTTACGAGTTATCCTTAGCGGATTCTTCCACTCATCTTGAAAGCTGTGGACGGCGATCACTTGGTAGAAGAAAGGTTAGTACCTGCAACGTCCTTTTTTAAACTTTTTTATTAACACTGAACCAATAATGCTAATGTTAGCTTCAGCCTACAGTTAGCCACATAGCATTAACTCATATTAACTGCAGCCGATCGCGTTTATTCATTCTCGGTAACCGCTTATCCCGTTCACGGCACCGGGGGCTGGAACCTATCCCAGCTGACATTGAGAGGAGGAGAACACCCCATTCTGTTGGTACGTGGGAGGAAGCTGCGGTCAAGCCGCTCATCGTGTCCGTATTCTCAGATTTATGGTAAACGGCACTGATCCAAGGTCCGTCTTTCAAAATAGAATAAGCGATTAGAACGATGATAAAATAATTAGGTTATGTGAAGTACTCGGTGTAATTCCGTTGCAATTATGCCTGGATTAATTTTCCAAATTTGGTTGAATTCCTTTTTTTCGAACATTTAAAGGAATTTCAAAGAAGGATTTCTCCAAAGGTTTAAAGAAAAATAACTTCAAATTAACGGTAGATGTAGTATTGTATGTACTCTATTACACTGTGTTTGATTCAGTAACATACTATTGAAAATTTACATTTTATTGCAAGTCAATGCAAGTTTAGAAAAAACGCTTTATGTCAAACATTTCCAGGTATTTAAATAAAATACAAAGAACTAATGTTAGATGCAGCAACTCTTTCTTAAATCATTTCTACGTGCCTCAAGGCATGCTTACTCCGAATTACACAGCAAGTATTTGATAGAATGCGTCTGGTATACCTTCATTCTAATTGCTTAACATATTATTTAAATCTACTATAAATGTTTCTGTGTCTCTCAAATATTCTGGAAGTCTTCATCTCTCCTTCATTCTCTTGCACCTTCCACTTCCGTGTTTCTGTTGCGACCCATGTAACATCACCAACTTTTAATCATCTCTATGTTTTACCAAAACCTACTTTTGGGTAATTTTTCATGTAAATCCATCCAGTAGTTTTTCCTAAATCTTGATGACAAACAAACTCACAGGGATGAAACCATAACCTCCTTGATGGAGTTAAATAAACATCCACACCTGCCCGTTTTACGGATGTACTGTTAAGAATACAATGGTATGCCCATTTTACTGAATGATTTTTATAATCGCAGTCGGAGTTACTGCTGTTTAACGAATTACTCTGACCTCGTCTGGTTCCTGCGATGAAGATGGTTGAGCTCAGAGTTTCTTGGTGTGCGGATGAGCTGCGGTCGAGTGTTGCTTCATCTCTACATCATGGCAGACGACATGCGTAAACAACAACAGTAATGTTGTAATGATGATATAAGATGTAAGGTGAGCCGTGGGTCCCGTCATCAGCTCACACGCCGACGTTATCTACGGTTAGCCGGGTGTAACAGCCAAACGTTAACCAAACAATCTGATTTCAACAAAATGAAATGTGGAAAATAAAACCTACCGGTTCATGTTGATCTTTGGGGTATTATTCTCCCGCCAAAGTCTCCTACTGCCGTTGAGTTCAGGGCTTGTAACATGGAATGCAGGTTTCGGTTCTACCGACTCTTGGCACGTTGCCGGTGGTCACGATTGGGTCCCTGTACTCATTTCCAACATCTTTAGTTTGTTGTTGATCCGTTTGGTCCATCTATACGCCACTGTAGACACGTTGCACTGTATTTAATTTAACCCTGACTTTGGGACAAGAGGACACGCCCCCAGCCTTCTGGCGTCACGGGTCCCTGCTTCTGGCTCAGCTTACTTCTGTTTTGCCGTTAGCACCCGGTTTTAGAGGCATGGGGTGGATCTACACAACTTTTTAGTTGGTGGCAAGAGAGTGGAATGGTAACTTGGAAGGAGTGGGATTGTAGATCAAACATTAATATATATGGATAGTTAGTAACAGGTCCAGTTTTTTACGGTGGAAAAGCAAATAATTGGTTCCAAGTTAGGCACTGGCTCGGTGGGGACGGACCCTGAGTCAAACCTATTCATGTATTATGATTCTGTGCTTTGTGTGTTGTTAACTTTCCCGGCCTGTAATTGATGCTGCCCCACTGCGGAGGTCCTCCTTCTAGTCACAGGAGGAAGCTGATGATTGGAGGAAGGACTGATGGCGCCACCCTTAAAATAAAAAGGATCTTTTCTCCTCAGCAGCCAATCTGACCACATAAAACTTGGCTTCGTTGGGATTCCTGTTCTTTAATTCGATAAGTTTGGAGTTCCTCTTCACTATTTCTTTAGTTATTTGCCAATGTAAATCATTTTATATTAAAAGTCCAGTATTTCAGTGGGAGTGGGAAAGTTAGCATAAAGTATGCATTCTTCAGCGCCATCAGCAGTGACTTCAAACAACTTTATGTTAACAGTTGCTGTAAGATTTACCATTTTTCATCAAACATATCCCCAGTAACCTGCTAAAGCAAGCTGAGCTAATATGGCGCTGGAAGAACCGTCTGTTCTGGTCCATGTGTGGTCAGAGGAGGCAAAGGAGTGAATGCAGGATGTAAAGACGGAATGGGAGAGTAACTTGAGGAGGATGCAGGCACTGTGAATACTAAAGTATGATGAGATTTACAGAGATTCATTTAACAGTTAGTGTCGAGTAAATAAACAGGCACACTTTGCAATCGTCATGGTGAACACCCGCAAAATAAGGCTGTCTTTTTAATGAATCAGACGCTGGGACCGAGGATGACAGAAGTCTGTGCAGAAACGAGACAGAATGATTGACAGCACTACATTTGGAGCCGTAAGAGTGAGGAGATGACCAAGTAGCCACGGATGATCGGAACACGTCGCAAATCAGCTGCATGTGTAGGTCTACAAAACATCACTAGCTAGGTTTACATGGACACTTTCCTCCTTTCAGAATGAAGTCATCCCGTAAGAAAATACCCGTTTGACTCTTTACATGAGCAGCAATCGGAATCGCTGTTTACCTGCGCCGACACACCAATAGGAACAGCTTTCAACAGCTACAGTTACATCGTTACCACGTTCGCAAACATGAAGTTTTTAGTGTTGCGAACTCGCCAGAAAAATTATGTTAACATCAAAATCATCCGACGTAAAGTCAAAGCAGGAACTCATCACACGCTTTTATTCTGAAAATCCATCTCACCTCATGGACAGAAGATCCACTTTGTTGTTGTGATATGTTTTTCTAATTGGCATCTTCAGAGTTTTCTAGAGCTTTTTAAAGTCTTCACAGCGTCGGTCCATCGCCGCTCCTGACAGCGTTTCCTAGACCTATTTGTAGTTAATTATTTCTTACTTTGGCGCTTCATTTTTTGAGTTTGTATTAAAAACAAACTCACTGCTATTGACGTATATCAATATATCTGTGGAAATATCTAGATATAGATCTATATCTAGATATATATATATACATGTATATATATCTATATATACATATATGTAAATATATAGATACACACGTGTATCTATATATACTAGATATATATGTATATATATCTAGATCTAGGTACTCGTGTGTATCTATAGATGTATATATATATGTATCCGCAACCCGGATACGCGGAAGATGACGAGAGATATATATCTATCTATATCTAGATATCTATATCTATATGTAGCTAGATACAGATTATATATATAGATTATATACATATGTATATATATATCTATCTATATCTAGATATAGATATCTAGATATCTATCTATATCTAGATCTATATGTAGCTAGATACAGATTATATATATAGATTATATACATACGTATAGATATATCTATCTATATCTAGATATCTAGATATAGATATATATATCTATATATATCTATATATATATATAGATATATATATCTAGATATCTAGATATAGATATATATATCTAGATATATCTATATCTAGATATAGATATATATATCTAGATATATATATATCTAGATATATATATCTAGATATATATCTAGATATATATATATCTAGATATATATATCTAGATATAGATATATCTAGATATAGATATATATATATCTATAGATATATATATCTAGATATATATATCTAGATATATATCTATATCTAGATATATATCTAGATATATATCTAGATATATATCTAGATATATATCTAGATATATATATCTATATCTAGATAGATATATCTATAGATATATCTATCTATATCTAGATAGATATATCTATAGATATATCTATCTAGATATATCTATCTAGATATATCTATAGATATATCTATCTAGATATATCTATCTAGATATAGATAGATATATCTATACGTATGTATATAATCTATATATATAATCTGTATCTAGCTACATATAATTCTAAATATATCTAGATATATATCTATAAGTTAGATACATTTATATATCTAGATATCTATATAGACATAATAGCTGTAATAAACATTTTCATGACATCCAGTTTTTTCTTTCTGATTAGGCGTTTTTTTCCGAAGCTCTTCTGAATGGTGCCGTCCGTGAAAACTCACCCGCTGCAGCAACATCATCGAGGAAGACGGAGAGAAAATCTTTCCAAAGGTTTTTTGAGGGAATGATCCGGGAGGAGAAGCGGACGTATCTTCACCAGTGAAGAGGAGGAGAGACTCAGAGAATTCAAGAAGGTGGTCTGGGCTTCATTTATTTGATCTTTTTTAATTCATATTACAAACACCATATTTGTGTTCTGGTCTGTTATAGGACAAACACGTCATGATGTTTGTTTACATGATGGATGATGATGTCTGGTGTTTACAAGGTACCCAAAATCAAAACAGTTTTTTTTGTATTGAATCAATTTTCAATGTTGAAACAGTTTGACCGTCATCTCAAAGTTTACCGGCAATCAGGTTGAATATTCTTGAACATACAATGTTCTTAAATTTAAAATTTCTTTCTTCTCTCTGGCAATAATTATAACAGATTGTTTGAAGACATCGGTTTCACAAATCAAAGATTAGATCATTTTATTTTTTTTGCAGCTATAAATGAATGAAGTAAAGAGTTAATCAAACCTCTATTTTTGTAAGTGGTCTCATTATGAAAGCAAAGGTTTTATTTTTGTTCAATAAATACACATGTTCAAAAATGTGTTTGTCCAGTGAATATAATCAACTTCAGTATTTAAATGACTTCCTAACAACACAATGATCCTTGCCCTGGACATTTCCAGCAGGTGGCAGTATTGAGCTAAAGTGTTGGTAGCTGCTGGAAACAACCAGAACAGCAGCCGATTTAAGACAACATTGGTTGTTTACTAGTCAAAGTGAATGATTGAGTTTCCTTACCTAAAATAGTCATCAATAATATTTTGATCTCTTAAGACGTGGGAGCAGAGAAGTCAAAAGCAAAGAATCGTGATTAAATGAGAGATGCAGTATAAATATAAAGATGTGTACAGGGCCAGCGAAGAGGAGGCAAAAGTGAAAGGCATTAAGCAGAACTGGAATATTAAAAATCTTTCACTGCACGTCAACTACACTGAAATAATCCACAAAGAACTTGAAAAGACAAAGATCCATTCTGTGTTCAATCAACACATTTACGGAGTTATGCGGCACCTCCGACTCATTTTAGGTCAAATGTTCTCCTGCACAATCCCTCACTGTGTTCCCTATCCACCCCACCCTGGGCGGGGCTTCTCCCGTGGTTTTGAATCCAGAACCTTCTTGCTGTGTGGCCTCTACTAGAGTATATACACGATAAAAAAAAATTAAAAATTCAAATTCAATTCTTTTGATTGAGATAAAAAAGTTGCGGTTTCAAGTATTCTTTTGATGAATTAAGTTCACTTAAAAATGTTGGATATCACTGAAACGCTCACTCCACTACAGACCATAACGTCCTCCACCAACGTCATAGTCTCTGGAGGCTCCTGCCTTACCTCCTGTCCATCACCATTGCAAACAAGGGGCTCAGAGCCCACCTTGGTGCAGTCCCACCTCCACTTTAAGCCCATCCATCACCCCTGCTGCTCACCTCACCGCTTCCTTTCTCACGGTTTTTAAACACACAAACAATCTGAATACTGCAACCGCCAGTGGAGTTAGGGAAGACATTAACTACACATTAATATGGGTGTTATTATATTCCTTCTGTCGTACAAAGAAAGCATTGTGAGCACAAGAGTGAGTTTCTGTTTTCGTTTTGTTTTTTATTGATGGCTAAAGTTGGCATCAGTGCAGAAGCATTTCTATCCTTGTAACATGAAAAAAATGTGTAATTATGTTACGACACTCTAAATCAATAAATAAAGTTAAAAAGCAAAGTAAAGTGCAAAATTGTCAACAATCACAGTCTTTAAATCTATATTTAACAATCATTCAATGTACTCAGAGTACTCCTCCTTGTCCAGTTTAAAACGGACATTTCAGGAAGTGTTTATTATATATCATACAGGTGGGGTAACAACTAGCCGTAACAATGACACCTTCCTTTAGCAGGAAACTATGGAAGGCTCAGAACCGGGCCACCATTAATATCACCCCAAACTGGATTGGCAATATGCAATACACATGCGCACGGCGAGCCAACGCTTCCCGGCTTCAGGCCGGAAACTAGACTTTGGACCAGGAACTGTCCGCGGTACTTTTTTTTTTTCTTTTTTACAGTGACCCACATTCATGCTACACTGCTCAAAAAAATTAGGGGAAACGGTTAATCATCACAGTGTAACGTCCAAATAAACTTCTGGGATCTGGATCTGCAGTCAGGAAGCGGAAGCCATTTTCTGGTTTTGTATTTTGCTGCCGTCCTGGTGACGTGAGGTGGTACCCGCAGCCCATTCAGGTGGACCAGGTAGTCCATCTCCTCCTGGACAGGACATCCATGGCTGCCGTCACAGAAAGGTTTGCTGTGTCTCATGATTTACCAGGTGACAGCTCGTTACGCGAGGAGAGCTGGACCGGGTCTTCAAACAACCCAGCAACAGGACCGGGATCTGTTCCAGGGCCCGAGTTTCACTAGTTGGCCCTGTGGAGCTCCACTGGTGTTCCCCATCGGTGCTCTCACAGATGGAGGTGCTGTGGTGACGGTCCTGCTGTCTGATGCATCATCCAGCAGGACCGGTTTGGCAGCAGGTCAGTGATGGTCTGGGTAGGCAGATCCTTGGAGGGTCACTGGGTACCTCCGCGTCCAGGAACATGTCAGTCAGTGGCTGATTGTTCAGGGCACTGATGACGCTGACTGGACCACATGTTGCCCGGACCCGAGTCCACCTTTGAACCCCCAGACACCACCACGTAGAACCAGCAAGCTGTCAAGAATCTCAGATGCCCCAATCCAGTTCTGGGCAGAGATCATCCAGGATACCTTCCTCCATCTCATCAGGAGCAGGTCCAGACACTGTCGTCAGCACACATGGGGATCAAACCTACTAATGAGTATCATCATGAGACCTCCTGCTGAACTTCTGGCTATTTGGACCGGCTTGTCATTTCAATTTTCAGATGATTTAGAGTCCAGCCCTCAGTGGGTTCATGGGTTTGGTTTCCTCATTTCCTTCTCTACACACCGATGGTCATCACTGTTTTGTTCCCCTACCCTTTTTGAACATTGTTGAAGGTGGAGGCCGGGTTTGTGAGCTTTAAAAGCCAGCTAGTATTGGTGGTGAACTCATTTTCATTTTCATTCGTCTATCATTGCGGAGTGACTGGAGCGACGTGGACAAGAGACTAGGAGTGCTGTACATTACTCAAATATGCGGCAGAAAAGGGTTTTTTTTTTGAGTGGTGATCATGCAAAGCTGGAAATAACTTTCAAATGATCCAGTGAAAGAATTAGCTTAAGCTTAAACTTGGGAGGATTCTGTAGCTCAGATCGGGTCTTCATTTTCACGAGGGTTCATTTCGCTGGCGTCTTCCAGACGCACCCAGATAAGGCACGGCTACAATCAAAGACAAGGCCTCCTCTCAAGCAGACATCTTCACATCCAGTAAAGTTGCACTGTTGTAACTGTCACGCTTACTACAGGAGAAAAAAAAAAAAGAGTAAAGACGCAAAGAATAAGCATTAAATGATAAGTTTAAACAATAAATTAAAAAGATGTCTACAGGCCTGTGAAAAAGAGGAAAAATGTGCGAAAGGCATTAAAGCAGAAATGAAATATTTAAGACAAAAACTTTGAGTGCACATATTCTATTTTGAAAAGGAAATAAAACCCAAACAGTAGAATCTGAGCAAATAAAGATCTGTTCTGGGCTCCATAAATGGATTTCTGGAGTTATGCGGCACCTCTGACTCACTTCGGGTCATTTGTTCTTACATGTCACATGGAAATTGCAAAGTGTCACAACCAGCCAATCACAGACCGGAGCGCGAGAAACGGCTCTGTAACCCCGCCCAGATTCTCGTATATCCCTGTGAACAGGATATGATGGAATCGTCACTACACGTCGAAGATCCTTCGTTTAAACGCTACGACTCAAAAAATATGTCATGGATCATTGTCAAATGTTACACCCATGTTGACCTTAGTGTGAGGAAGAACTGAAGTGATAATGGGAATGGTCAGCTTCATATTCGGTCACAAGGGAGATTTTTATCTCCAAAAATAACAGTTTTTGGTCCTTAAGTAGGTTCACATTCAACAACTGTTGAGAAATTGAGATCTTTCCAGAATATAAATAAATGTAGAATTTTATTTAAATGGTTCATATTCAAACACTAAAGGATCTCCTCGAATTGATTCACATGCAATACTTGAATTTCCCTCTAGATAAATTAAGTATCTATCCATCAAATTTGGACTAAATTGGACCAAACTTTTGGAGATTAAGCTCCTCCTATTGGCGGAAGTATGTGCCGTCTCCTTTGGGCTGAGCCCTTTAGGGGTCGCCACAGCGGGTCATCGGTTTCCATTCTGCCCCGTCGGCTGTCTTTTTATTTTCATTTAGATTTTTATGTAATGATCTCGACTGTCACATACATGTCCAGCAGTGTGGACATCATGCATGAATGGATACTTCCATTTGAATATTTCCCCAAAGTGCATTTAATCCTATTAAGGAATAAAAATTATTTTTAAAACAAAATGGAAATATTTGAATACAGACTTTTTGTTCTCACAGGTAGGTTTCTGTTTCAAGTGGAGAAATACCTTAAAGTTGTTCAATGCAAAAATGTTCCGTCTCCTCACTCGTGGACCCTCCCTCTCTCATTCAGCTAATTGCTCTAAAATATTCAGTCGCTCACTAACTCCCCGCAGAACTATAGCCATTTCAAAAACCTCCTCAACATCCGCTGAAGTCTCTTATGAGAAACTGCACTGCCCAGATTTACTGGCACCCTAAAAAAAAATGATGTCAAAAGCCAAAGATGTATTTGTTGTCTCTACCCATGATCAATTCTAATTATTCACAAAAGTCAAAGCTTTTATTCTAGTAACAAAATGAAAAAATGTGATTCTTACAACAAAACAAATATTATTTCCTCTAAGAACTGTTAGCCACTTAGGTCAAAGGTCACTGAAGAATATTTCCAGTCCTGTTTTATATTTCTATCTCCACCTGTGTGAGCAGGAACTCTGAAGTGGTGAACAGGTACTTCCTGTTTGACTGGGGTATAAATATGAGGTGACACAGGCCTGATTCTCTCTGAGGTTCTTCATCATGATGAAGACCAGAGAACACAGCAATGAGGAGCAAAGAAAAGTTGTAGAGCTGCACAAATCTGACAATGGAGACAAGAACATCTCTCAGCAGTTCTATTAAATGAAGGGTGCCAATAATTGTGGGACGCATGTTTAAGAGAAAAATATTTGCCTCATGTAAAGATCAATGATTTCTTTTTTTTCTTTTTGAAATGTTATAACTCAATTTAGAAGTTAGATTTCTGCAAATGATTTGGAATTATCATGGGTCCCTACATTAAAGACATTTGTTGCATCTCATTTGACGACTATGACCAGAACCATTTGGCTAGCGGTCCAATGTAGTGATTCCCATCAGTCAAAGGGTTCACAGTTCTGCGACAGGTTAGCTATCACTTCAGAATAATAATCGCAGAAGAAAGAAAGGAAAAACAGATTGAAATGGAACATTTAAAATGCAGCGTGAAATTGTATGGAACCAACGGTCCACATTATCGCATATTTTAAGTCTTGCTCGTTATTGTCCAACTATCCAGGGGTCACACCACCCGCTGCTCATCAGCTGGATTCCACTCCAGCCCCCTTGCGATCCTGCAAAGGATAGTGGGTTACAGATAATGGATGGATGGGTTCCCGCTCATCACATCATTATCCCTTCATTTGGTATTAATGAGTTCAAATGTGCTCCTTCTTACCGCGAGAGCTACTTCCTCGTCGGGATTTGGATCCTCTTTGTCTGTATGATCTTTCCCAGAGCTGTAATCCAATATTGACTAGTCAACATTACAGTTTATGTGTGACCAGACATAAAAGGGACACGGCGAGCTTAAGGTAGGCTAGACAAACTCTTGTCACTCATAAACCCTGTACCACCCATCGACAGAGACCTCTTTTCCACCAAAGCATTTTCTACAGCCAAACAACGGACGAGACCTGGACCAGTATTACCAAATCCTTGCTAGTCGAGAAATAAAGAGTTTGGTCAGAGACTGAAGGCGGAGCTTTATAGTGTAGACAAAAATAACTGAACTAAGACGAAAGGCTTATACAAACGGAAGCGTTCGTTTTCTCCATATTTGTGAGCCACAGTGCCCCTGTGACGTAAAGCCATGGCTTTAGTGTCTCTGTGTAGTAAAGCCATGGCTTTAGTGTCTCTATGTAGTAAAGCCATGGCTTTAGTGTCTCTATGTAGTAAAGCCATGGCTTTAGTGTCTCTATGTAGTAAAGCCATGGCTTTAGTGTCTCTATGTAGTAAAGCCATGGCTTTAGTGTCTCTGTAGTAAAGCCATGGCTTTAGTGTCTCTGTAGTAAAGCCATGGCTTTAGTG
>VRLP01009188.1:0-13656 GCA_009660295.1 Lophius piscatorius
TTTTTCTCGCCATTGTCGCCAAGTGCTTGCTCAAGGAGGAATTTGTTGGGTCCTGTAGATAATTATATAAAGAGTCTGGTCTAGACCTGCTCTTTCTGGAAAGCACCTTGAGACAACTGCTGTTGTGAATTGGCGCTATATAAAAAAAGATTGATTGATGATTGACCATTTGATAATTGATGGGTTGCTCATATTATGCTATGAGTGGAGGATTAAATTATCTTTAAGCGCCTCCGACTGTTCATATTTTGAAGAGCTGGAACTTTTCAGTGAGAATATATTGATTTGAATATCATGGATCTTTTGCTTGCGAAGCTATACACCGCAGCACTGCTGTGGGCTCCTTTTGGCTTTAAGCCAAATGATAAAGGAGAGCCCAAAGACTTCGCGGAGGTGAGAGAGATCAAATTTGCAGTAAAAAAACAGCAAAAAGTGCTAACACTAAAAATCTTGCAAACCTTCTGCAAATCCATCACCTTATCCAAGTCACTCGTCACAGCAACTGATTGTCAACATATTGGAAGGTTGGAGGTATAATCCCTGGCCCCTGCTGTTTAAGTGTTCTTGAGCAAGATACCGAACCCCGAAGTTACCAAAGTTTCTGTTGATGGCTGTTTCATTAGTGTGTGAATGATGGTGTAAATCGGACGTGTCAAACTCACGGCCCGCGGGGCACACGCGGCCCATCACAACAGTTATATCCGGCCCGTGAGGTAATATTAATTTATATAATAACTGGCCCGCTGGTATACAGCACAAACATCACAGATACTACAAATCCGAGAATGTACTGGGATGGCCGGCAGGTCAATCAATAGCGACAGCGCTTCTCCCCGCTCCTCTGTTGTACGTTTTCATCCAGTCACTCCGATAAACATTTGCTAATCCTTAGAGGAGCTGCTACGGAGGCCGGGAATAAACATGGAGGAGCAATTAACGTATTAGTAAGTCGCTCATGCGTATTAGTAAATAGAACGCATGTTTTAATTAACTGGCGAGGTGCATTCACGTCCTCCAGCCATTCAACATGTGTCAGTGCTGTTGCGTTTAAAACAAAAAACTCATGAAGTTGTTCACATTTAATGGGAAATACACCTTTAGGACGTTCATGACTGTCATCTACTTTTACTGTTTTGTTGTGACAGAAGACTGAAATGGCTGAATTAGTCCAGGACATTTAAAGATCATTTTTGTTGATGTTTAAAAACCGATTTATTTAAGATGTAAATTTTAGCTTGTAAAATATATTTTTCTGGTTGTTATTTACGGAAGCTCATTGCATTCACCAAATAAAATCTCAGTTCAGACACTTTTTTTCTCGTAATTACGACACTGAGAGTACTACATGGCCACTATAAGGTAAGTTATCTGCTTTACTAGTTTGAAACAATGTAGATGGTAATGGTTAAATCAATGATAGTAGGCACTACATTAGCAGATAAGACATTTACTACTACTTATTGTCTCAACGAATGACCAGCGTGGTGTTGCTTCTGTGGTATTGGAGATGCAGAACTAGAACTGACTACGATGCTACATGTTAGTTTGGACGTTAGCTCATAGCTTAATTAGCCTGGCTAGCAAGGAACGTAAAGCGTAACATGTGCCTGTTATGTCTTTCCCAAGGGCGGCTACTGCAGTTGGAAACTTAGGAGGAAATGGCAAAGCAAACAAATCAGAAACCTCTGTGGGAGTCTGATGGTCCGTGGGAGTTTATTCGAAAGTGAGGTGTTGCAGAACAAAACATTAATTTAATTCATAATTGGCTGCTTTTCCCTTATCAGTATGTTCTTGATGTGCCACAGTCCCTAAAACATTTATGTGTTTGTCGTTGTGTTGGAACCAAAAGATTGATTCTGTTATGATTATTTCAAGGACACATGGCTGGTTCCTCACATCCCATCACTCAGCAGTTGACCACATTAAAATAGTGCAAGATGTGGTTGTTTTTCAACTAAGAATTAATGACTGATTTTCACACAATAAACTCACGTACATCCAGGCGTACTACACTTTTTGAGTAAAGTAATCTTATATCTAAATACATAAATAAATGCTGCTGTTCTTGGAGGGGTAAATGTGATGTTGGTATAAACTTCAAATTTTATTTTTATTAATCACGAAATCCCTTTCTCGTAATTACGAGATAAGGTGTCTGATTTATTTATTTTTTGGTCGTTAGTTATTGATGCCTGTGAATAAAAACTTTTCATTGAAAATTATACTGTGAAACTAAGCTGATAGAAATAGTAGTTTTGCTTATCTATAATGAATTTAATCCGTAATTTGGATTCTCTAAAATGATTAAATAAAATAAGAATAAAATTGTCATAATACCTTAGATTAAAAATGACCAGTTTGAGTCCTGTTGGGGCCAGTTTGAGTCCTGTTCGGCCCTATATGTAGACTCTAACTTTAGTTTTGCCCCCCTCTGTGATTGGGTTTCACACCCCTGGTGTAAATGGTTATTGCTCCAGATAAGCAGGTGGCATCTAAATGTTAGCCTCTAACACCACTGTATGATTATTCATGTGAATTGATGAATGCTGGCTTATGCTGTAAGCCGTGTTGATTGGTCAAGCAGATTAAAAAGGCGCTACATAAATTAAGTCTGTTTACTAATTACTAAAGCTGTCAGATGATAGCGTCAATAAAAACATGACTTTGAAAATAAATGTCTCTTCTTCTTTATGATATTATTTAACTGTGATTAGATAAAGTTGAAATAAAAAAGAAAGAATACATTCAATTCAATCATTCAGTTCTATTACTTTTCATATTCAGGGAGGGAGATGCCAATTTCATCAGACGGCAGTCACACTTACATTCACACCTTTGGGCAATGTAGAATCATCAGCTCAACTGTACTACATGATTTCGGACCGAGGGAGGAAGCCGGAGTACCCGGAGGGAACCCACACAAACACAATGCCCACATATTGCCAACATTGTATATCAACTAAAACTTTGTGTTCTTGACAGTCCCATGTGAGAGAAATAACAAGAAACTCTGCATGCCTATATTCTAAAGATAAAAAAGAGAGAATAAAATGAGAATATTTCTATTTCTATGGTTTTATAATTTAGAAAGGGACCCGAAATTACACAATTTGTTCAAAGGTGGAAAGGACTGTCAAAATATTCTGTTGTGTGAAAGAACATGAATTATCTTCCTTCTTTAAATTCAGTTAATTTTCCATGTGGACCTAAAGATTCTAAAGATGGGTTGGAAATCAAATTTCTAATAACTCCAATGATAAAAGACATGTTTTGATATCTTTACTTTTCTCAAAGGGGACACAATCAGGATCAGTGTAACACTTATCAGAAACATAAGAAGTCTTACTTTTTTCACAGTAAGTTCCTGCATATCCTGGTGAACAACTGCACACTCCATTCACATAGTTGCACATGGCTCCGTTCTGACACTGGCACTGCTGGATCCTTGCCCATAACTCCCATTCATGCACTCTGACAGTAACCAGACTGCCGCTCCTGCAGTCTGAGATCAAAAGTGATTTAGGAAACCAACATCTTAAATTAATAAAAATTCTGGTTTATTTTATGTCATATCTGGTATCTGACACACAGCGCAGTTCTCAGTCCACAGCTTTATGCTTTAAAAATATATACAAGTCATAAGTACAAGTGTAAAGTATATTTCAAATAAAAGTAATACGAGAAAAATAAAATTACTGATGCGCTGCTGCTCGGATGAAGTAAAATATCCTGAAAGTTTAGTAACATACTGTTTTCACAGAAGTGTCCAGTCAAGCCGGTCCGACTTGCGACCAGGGACTGGGTCGCAGTCCATAGAAATGTCTTTGCACTGGTATTTGCTTTGGCTCCAGTAACCATAGTCAAATACTGTGGTCCTCGATATTACTTTGGATATATAATGCTTGAGAGGCATTTTGCTTCTGCTGTACATGTGTCATATTGTTGTCTTCTAGTCAAAAATGATAATTTCTTAAAGCATAATGAAAACTGAAATACTGTATTATTTGTAGTGACAGGTCTTAAATATTGTGCAGTTGTGACCTCTTGTGCCAGGAGGGCGGATACAGTTCCAGTCTCTGGGTCACATGTAGCATTAGGGTGACATGAACAGTGCATTAAGCAGCCTGGTAAATGGACGGGGGCACTCTGCGCATACATGACATTCATGGGATCATGTTGTTGACTGACAGATCCAGGGTTTATATCATAGATATTGCAATGTCTCCATTTGAGATTTTGGAGTTTTGTATAACATACACATACAATGATGTGAAAAACTACACTACACTTCATAATCTCCAGTTACAGTGTTCATCTCCGAACTAGATTATAGGTAGTTTATACCAACCCCAGGTCATATCTCGAACAGGAAATTGCCTTGCTGTGCTCATGAGTGACTTATATTGACTCGCTTATAAGCTGTTGTCCGTTGATAGATAGTTGTTTGTTTATTCATTAATTTCTCAAAATGCCATTGTTTGTGGGTTTTTGTTAGATTTTTATTTTTTCGCTCATTTCAAACCTTAAGGTTGTGCTGTTAAAAACAGCTGTCAATGGTAATTTAAATTTACCCCTTGGTGCAAAATGTTCAAAATGCTTGGAACTTTTATTAAATAATGTCAGGTGAAGTACATTGACTGAAGTGGTATTTATTTGAATGACTTACTTTGGTTTGATTGAGTCATGATAAGTACGATGAACTTAATCAGACAACTTCAATAAAAATGAATCATAGTTAAGTAAAATTTACATCACTATATAATGTAGCACTTAAGGGGTTTAAGTGACATTTGGCTAGAATCATTAATTGATAAGTAGGTCTGTTCTTCTTCCTATTTACTTAACCCAGTTAAGACCACCCCAGTTGACAAAACCTGGCTAAGTAAATCTGAGGTTGGATTTCTTTGAGTGCATAAAGAATTAGGATATCATGAAGAAGTTTAATATTTCCATCAGTTTTTTATGAAAGTGAAAACTTTATATATTCTAGACTCATTAAACTTTAACTTAATTTTTTAAACATTTTTCTGTTCTGCCTACAGCTCAAAAAAAGAACTAAGAACTATCCAAAAACATTAGAATATTTCATTTGGAGTTTGAGTAAAACACACCGAGAGAATACTGCGTGTCTCTCGGTGTTGTTCAGCACACAAAACCACAATCATGGGAAATGGAGGATAAGCTATAGACGGTCATGCTGAAAAGACTATAGTAGAGTGCTCTATCGAAGTATACTAATGGAAAGTTGACTAGTTGGGAAAAATGTGGATGGAAAAGGTGCACAAGCAACCTGCGATTGCAGCCTTGAAAAGATTGTCAAGAAAAGTCCATTCAAAAACTCGGGAGATCTTCACGAGGAGTGGACTGAGACTGGTGTCATTGCATTAAGAGCCGCCACGCACAGAAGTCTTCTGGAAAGGGGGTGCAAGTGTCGCATTCCTAATATTAAGCCACTCATGAACCAGAGACAACGTCGGAAGCATCTTGCTTAGGAGAAAAATAACTGATCGGTTGCTTTGTGCTCCAAAGTCCTCATATGGGATGAAAACAAATTATTCATTTCATTTGGAAGTAACGGTCCTATATATGAAGAAAGGGTGGAGAGGCTAGTCCAGTGGGTTTTAGTTTTAGAGCACTACATGCGTCCACTTGATGACAAGCTCAATAGAGATGCCGATTTCATTTTACAGCAGGACTTAACACCTCCCCACAGTGCAAAAACTAGTACCGAATGAGTTGCTGACCATAACATTACTGTACTTGATTGGCCAGCCAAATACAGATAAGCTAAAGGCCGCTATCAAAGCAACGTGGGCTTCAATAACATCTCAGCAGTGCCACAGGCTGATCGCCTCAATTCCACACCTCTGTTACATGTTTCTGCCCCCTGCTCATAAGGTGATCACCAATGGTCTCTGTCTCTCTTCATCCTCAGGTGCATGAAATTCCTAAAGTGAAGGGCAGCATTTAAGAGGGTAGGGTTCCTGGCTCACTCTTGCTCCCCTCCTCTGCATGGCCTGGTCTTCTGCAGTCAGTCAGGAGACTGACTAAGAAAATCTTTGCATTTAGTTATTGATTTGCTGTTTTACCTCATGGGTACGACAGCCTTTTTTGTTTTGTTTTTCTGTTAGGCTTAAGTGGTTATTTCTGGGTTAGGTGGTTACCAATCTGATGGCCCTTTGTGGGCTGGTTGTATGGCTGCCTTTATTTTTTTATTATGATGGGTTCATAATGCCTTTTTTGTTAGATTAGGTTTATTTGATTGAGTAGTGTTATTCATAAATATGTAAATAAATTTAAATTTCTTTGTTAGTTATCTGGGTGTCGTAACAGCTGCAAAGATGCAGCAATTTGTGGTTAAGGAACTCCAACCAAGTATTGATTGTATGAATGAACATTCTTTTCTGAAGTTTGTCATTTTGGTGTTATAAATAAATTTTTGATTGGAATTTTTTAATATTTTGAGGTACTGGATTTCTGATTTTCATGAGCTACAAGACATCTTTTTAGTCTTTATCTTTCGGCTGCTCTCTTTCAGGATTGCCACAGCGGATCAACTGTTTCCATCCATAAGTCGGTGCCCCTGCTGGTTAACTGTACTAGTGACGTTTTTTGTACACCTGGGCCCCAACCAATCAGGTTTGGAAATCAGTTTTGTGTTCCGCATATAGATTATGGCATAGGTTTTATGACGGATTCCCTTCCTGATGCAACGCTCCCCATTTATCCGGGCTTTGGGCCGGCATTAGAAGGACACTTGCTCGTGGGTTCATGAGCTTTAACCCATAATCATCCAAAATAAAAAACAAAAAAAGGCTTGAAATATTTCACTTTATTTGTGATGAATATAAACTATATTAAAGTTTACCTTTTCTGGATTAAACTACAAAAAATATAATTTTTTCATGATATTCTAATTTGTGGAGATGCATTTCGTAAGGAGCAGCACGTTAATACATGCACACTGCCCTTTGCCTTTTGGAGGAGTGTGGCAAAGGTGATGAGTGAGAGGAGAAAGATTGCTGGTTACTGTGTCCTTTTCTGGGATTCTGTTGAGAATCTGCGCATTCAGATAAGTAGTTAGCAAATTTTCTATCGTAATACTACTTTCATAATCATGTTACAATGTGTTTAGCTGCATGCTGCTCTGGTTTGCATAATTTACTGCTTAATTGATTCATGTTAAGTGATGGGGTTCAGCAGCCTACGTTCGTTACTGTCTGTATTGATAATGTGTAGAATTTATAGACAATTAAATAGATAAATGGAATAGACTAGTTGAAATTGGTGTTAATATCATATTCATTACAGTCCCTCAACTGATCCCTCTCTCTCTCCCAATCCCTCGCCCTCCCTCACCCTCACCCTCTTTCTCTCACTGCCTCACCATCCCCCCCCCATACACTCCATCACCCTCTCTTTTGCACTGCCCCCCTTTTCTGTTCCAGAACTTCTCACACACACACTCGCACCCAGACACACAAACACCTATTATTAACGGTAAAAGGAAGATCTTGATCTTTTTTTTAGTTTTAAGTTTACATTTTTACCGATGCCTCGTAGCAGCCACAACATTAGATAAAGTAGATAAGATATACAGTCCTTACCAATCACCAAAACAGAAGGAAAGTACAGATATTTGTGTTGAAATATCTGAAAAAATACTCTACAAGTACAGATCCCTGAAAACTCTTCTTATGAAACCTCAAAAAGTAATTCTACTTCTTTTTCTACCCATCACGGCAGACCATTACATAATAACTGCATTGTAGGTAAAAAGCTATGACTCTTATTTGTGTATTTTCAACCAATTATGGTTAATAATATGTAATTATAGTCCTATTATTGAATTTCATCTTGATAAAGTCATAGTACCATATATCCACTAAATAAACTTGTGGCTGTTATGTTTAATTCGGGCAGTTCATTTGTAAAACATTTGTTATTTGGCTGAAACTCTTTACAAGTTCATTCAGAGTATCTTGCATGCTTACGTAATTGTTGGATAAATAACTTTTTGTTTTTGGAAGTGCTTATACCTTTCTCACACTGTGGGCCATGGTATGAGGCCTTACAGAAACAGCTCCCTGTTTTGGGGTCACAGCCAGTTGAATGTTCAAGAACACAGTCACATTCCTTAGAACAGCCTGCACCGTGCGTCCACCGGGGACAAGCTGAGGGCCGAATGAGATCCGTTTTAAAACAGACAAGAAGCACAAGCTTGGTCAATGCACGAGTGTCACTATTTATTACAAAAAAATATACACATATGCATAACATATTTTTCCACTAACAAGTAGAATGCACAAAGTTGTTTTAGGTTAAGTAAGGAAAATATATTATTGTTGACTTAATTTAAGGTGGTCATGGTTAACTGAGAACAATGAAGAAATAAATCCTCCTCCACTATCGGATTACATTTTAATATGAGCCAATTGAACACACCCAGAAACCATGTTATTACAACATTTAGTTTAAGGCATGTTAGGACTGCCTCCTGTTTCACTTGATTAAAATATGATGCATCAAAGATTTCTTACAAATGTCTAATTATAAATCTAATCAAAACTTTTTGGGCAAGTAATTTCCTGCAATGTTTATTGTGTAGTGTTCTTCAAACTATAAAACATTTTTAAAAAAAGCACTTGAACAAACATATGGAAGACTTTAAAAAGTGAAACATTGCCACATTCCTTGTCAGTGTTTTGAAAAAAAAATCTGCATGAATTCTGCAAAGATTGTCCAAACTCAGCAACAAAATCTTCCCTCCACCCTGTCCGACTTGATATTGGCTGTATGTTAGGTGCAGCTGCAGGGTCTGGTTACACCCTCCCCACCCTCTAAATGTCCCACGGCTGGATGGAGCAGACAGCTGTGAGAATCTGATAATATTCTTGTGCTCATTCCCCCATCGTTCAGTTCGGTCTTAGAAGAGTCAGCAGCTTCCACGGCGGGAAATTAAGAGCAGAAATTTGTTGCCATGTCCTTCCGGAGGCTTTGGAGCAACCCAAAAACCCTTAAGGATGTCGATAAGGTGACAGAGGAGCTGAGGAATCTTTATTATAAGAGGCTGCTACCAATAGAGAAATACTATTCTTTCCACCACTTTCATTCTCCAAGCTATGAGGATGCAGACTTTGACAACAAACCAATGGTTTTAGTGATGGGTCAGTACTCAACAGGGAAGACAACTTTTATAAGGTAATATTAACAACTTCCATGCTTCATGCATTTTGAAGTAAATATGTATGCATTCTTTTGAATATCTTGTATTTATGTGTTTGGGTTAAAGACACTGCTGTTGGTTTGGATTTGCTTGACATTAGGTATCTCATAGAACAGGATTTTCTTGGTAGCAGAGTTGGGCCAGAGCCAACCACTGACTGCTTCACTGCATTGATGTACGGAGCAATGGAAGGCATCATTCCCGGCAATGCCCTCACAGCTGATCCAAAAAAGCCTTTTCGGAATGTTGACCCTTTTGGAAATGCTTTTCTAAACAGGTGATGCAATCAAGAGACAGAGAGAGAGATGGGATATGGAAAGAGAGTGAAAGAAAATATGAATAATGAAGTGTTTCAAATGTTTTTTTCAATTTTATGTCTCCTCACATTCATACAACTAACATTCTGATGAACACCTCTCCAATAGTTATATTCATATAAATAAAGGACAGAGAGAAACAGTTAAGGTTATGATGTTTGTTGTTTTTTTTCATTTCAGGTTTCAATGTGTTCAAATGCCAAATAAAGTCCTTGAGAGTATCAGCATTATCGACACACCAGGCATATTAACTGCTGCTAAGAGAAAACTGAGTCGAGGTGAGACAGGATTTCTCTCTGATTTCCTTCAGAATGTTCACAGGAATCAATTTAACTATTCAGATTTACACATTCAAAGCTGGCAGGTTTTCCTTTCGTGTGGATATTTTTTTCCGAATCTGGTAAGAGAAGAGTCATCATAGTTGAGAAAATCTAAGAAAACAAGCTCAACGTAGTTAAAAAATATGAAATAAAAAAAACACAGCTGATGAAAACAATATGATGGGGAGTTGGGAGGAGCATAGCACTGAAAAACTGAGCAATTTTTACAGTGTTTAATGGACCTATTAATCTATGGGTGTAACCAGTGAGGACCACTGGGACTTGCTGCACGATTCTCCATATCCTGAGGCAGCCCTCTATTACACACAGCTCAAATGAAAACCTTATGTTCACATTCTTTATACCCAGGCTATGACTTTCCAGCAGTACTGCATTGGTTCGCAGAGCGGGTGGATCGAATCATCCTTCTGTTTGATGCACATAAACTTGAGTTCTCTGATGAGCTCACTCGGGCCTTTGGGGCTCTGTGCGGCTATGAGGACAAGTTACGTGTGGTTCTGAACAAAGCTGACAGGGTGGATTCGCAAGAGCTTATGAGAGTGTATGGCTCCCTCATGTGGTCACTGGGCAAAGTGTTTCCAACCCCTGAAATACTAAGGGTGTACGTAGGATCTTTCTGGTCAGAGCCAAGGCAGAAATGTGACCACTACCAGCTGATACAGCTGGAGGAGGAGGATCTTTTGGCTGACATAAGGAACCTTCCACGCAATACAGCACTGCGCAAACTGAACGACCTGGTAAAAAGAGCACGCTTAGTAAGGGTAAGAGAATCGCCAACCCATGCTTGATGTAAATAATGCAAACTCTTATGAAGCTGTGGTTATTAATTTTCACTTGTCCCTTTCTAGGCTCATGCACACATCATCAGCTATCTGAAGGAGGAAATGCCAGCATTTTTTTGCAAAGAAAGCAGGAAGAATAATCTTCTCTACCAACTTCCTGTGATTTTCACTAAGATTCAGCAACTGCACCGAATCCCAGCTGGCGACTTCCCAGACTGCACCAAGATGCAGGTTATTGGATGTTATTCACAGACTAAATGCCATATACACTAATCAGCCATAATATTAAAGCCGTCTGCTTAATATTGTGTAGATCTCCTTTTTTGCTGCCATAACATCTCTACGACGATCTGTGTGTTCTGACACCCATCCAGCAGAGTTGGCATTAACTTTTTCAGCAGTTTGTGCTAAGAGTTGCGTCAGTGGGATCAGACAATTCCGACAAGCCTTAGCTCGCCAAGCACACCAATTACTCTAGGATTCCATGACCCTCAGCTGGTTTATCAGTTTTTTCTTTAGTTTTTTTCTTAGAGCACTTCGGTAGATAATATAACTAATAACTACAGTAGAGTAGCAACAGTTTTGTAGATTCTCTGACAAAGTAATTTAGCCATCAGAATTGAGCAAAGTTGTGAAATTTGCTCTGATCCTTATCGTTGCCCACACATCGACTTTAATGACCAAATGCTCACTTGCAGCCTAATAAATACCACCCACTAACAGGGGCCATTCTAACAAGTTAACAAAATGTTTTCTAACCCAATGCAGTTCTAATGTATGGCTGGCCAGTGTATGTATTATAGTATTGATTGACATGACTTTGTGCATTAAACTTGGTGTTTGTCTATATTTACAGGAGAAACTTTTGAGTCATGATTTCTCAAAGTTCAAGACACTGAAACCAAGTCTAATGGCTTCCTTGGATAAACTTCTGACCAATGATACAGCGAATTTGATGCCTTTACTTCATCAACAAGAACTGAGGAAGAGGTCACTCCCTAGTGTATTGGATGGGGATTTTTTGGGAACATTCAGGCCAGAAAATTACAGGAGAGACCCGTTCAAGGTACCCCTTCGAGATGACAAGAGCAATGACAATGATTTTGATGAATGGGCAGTGGAAAAATTCAAGCCAAAATACGATGAGATTTTTTACAACCTGGGTCCTAATGATGGCAAACTGCGTGGAACAAAAGTAAGAGAGTGGATGATGCGCACCTCTCTGCCAAACTCTGTGCTGTCTCAAATCTGGCGCCTGTCTGATGTAGATGGGGATGGAATGCTGGACATTGAGGAGTTTGCTTTAGCAGTCCACCTTATTGAGGGAAAACTGGAAGGCCACTGGCTCCCTCGGGAGCTACCATCTCACCTGGTACCACCCTCAAAACGGCTAAGCAATGAAAGCAATGACGAATAAACATGGCATTAAAATTAATCGGATTGTGTAATATGTACATTAATTCCTCAGCACAAGCTAACGTGATAATAGCAACAACCTGCCTTCACAGTGATATCCATTTCTATATGGAATGTATAGTTTAGGTACTCATCTATCTCCTTTAATTGTACTTTCAGATTTACAGTTGATCTTTCACAGAATTTCCCCAGTTTGAAGAGGCAGAGAGCAGCGAAGTGTGCTAACAACTAAGGGAGAAGTGACTACTTACCCAAACCAAAAGTGAGATGTAACTAAGTACAACTACTTCCTTATTGACATAAGCCAAGTTTCAGATATCTATGCAAGTAATTATTTTTCAGACATATTTTACTTGTTCTCTCTAAATATTAACTCAAATATAGGACTTCTCTAGTTCTTACATTTTAAATTGAGACATGTAAGAAGACAAAACAGAAGAAGTTAGGTTGAGGTTTTCTCGTCTTATCTTACTTATTGGTCATGTACACAGAATTTGTTCTGTGCCTGTGAATTGAAGAAATAGTTGAGATAAAGTTCCTATTCCTCAAATCAAAATTAAATTAGGTAGGTAGAAGTGTTCTTCTAAGGGCCACTTTTTGCTTTCATATTTTGAGTAACATTTAAGAGCCTGTAATATTTCACTTTTAATTGATATAAGAAGCATAATCAACACTAATATTTTTACCCGATTAGAGTGTAAGTAGTGCCATCTTTTGCTAAAAATCATCGAGCACTCGGAAACTGCATAACTGCCATAGTAATCCT
Organism: Lophius piscatorius; assembly: GCA_009660295.1. Lineage (NCBI taxonomy): Eukaryota > Metazoa > Chordata > Actinopteri > Lophiiformes > Lophiidae > Lophius > Lophius piscatorius. Next base: position 12,849 of record VRLP01009188.1, read on the forward strand.
ACTATTGCTGGGGTAAATGTCAATATCAGATGCTAAATGTTTTTAGCACTTTTTCTTCATCAAACAGCTTTATTTAATAGTTTTGTTAGTACATATTTTCCCACCATACAACTTCTATATATCCGCTCTTTGGGCCAGTCGTTTTGTATTTCATGGACAAAACTATAAATGTAAGAAAGGAAGAATTAGAGATGAAAGACTGTAACAAAGAATTCCATTCCATTGTGGGTAAGTGCAGAAGCATAAAAATTTGGAGAAAATTGCTTCATTTCCCGCGAGCTATGGGAAATGAAGGCAGCTGGGCGTGTCCTTGAGCGGCGTTACAAGGCTACAGGTCTCACTGTCCACAAGCTAGCCTTTCGGGAACACCAAAAGGCCTACTCGAAGTCCCTTAGAGAGGCTTGGTCACTGTTCTACTCCAACATCATCAAAACCAGTCCTGGAAATTCTAAGCAGCTGTTTTCCACTATCAATCATCTTCTTAAACCACAAACTCCCCCACTTACAGAAATTACAGAAGAGCACTGTAATAATGTCATTGCTTTCCTCAAATCAAACATTTACTCAATCCCTTCTGTCCTTTCTGGTTCCTCCTCTCTACGTATCCAGTCTGCTTACTCACAGTTTGAGATCTCCCAGCCTCTAAGGTGTTTCCCAGAAATCTCACAGCAGGAGGTTGAGGTTATCATCAGGACGATGAAGCCCTCCACCTGTGCCCTCGACCCCTTTCCTACAGCCCTAGTGAAAACTAACATCTCTTCCATCAGTCCCCTGATCACCGCTGTAATAAATCAATCCCTCCAGGCCG